>ML793579.1:374113-394882 GCA_009831015.1 Picea engelmannii
GGTTCTAGTTGATGAAAGGGGTTTTGTTTTCTTTTATAAAGATTGAACTTATAAGAGTCATAATTATAGTTAACGGAGGATTAATTAATTAATTAATGTCGATTATTTGATTAAGGAGAATTGAGCTATGTAAATTAATTTTAGGGATTAAATAACTTGATGAATGACGAGACTAAGTGTATTATAATTAAGGTTATAAGGGTGATTAATGTGAGTGGTGCATATTGTTACAAGGGTTGGTTTGATGCTTGATTATACACACAAGTTAGAGTAATTGAAGGTTACAGTGTAGCGCTAGCAAGGTGAGAGAGTTGCTAGGATTCATGAATAAAGTTACCAAGCTTAGAAGATTTCAACCCCAACCTTTATCCACTTACCCTAAAGAGAGTAGTGTTTGTTTACAGACAAGTAAAAAAAAACTTACGCATAACCCTGTGTTTACAAGTATAAGTTGTGTGAATGTGAATTGCCTTAGAATCTTCCCTGACAAGCATTTGGTTTGATGCAGATTCAATTGTTCTAGATGGTTAGGACTCGAGGAAATCGAGGCCGAGGGCCATCGTCGCAAGGACCACCAACGTCGGTGCCACCACCACCATCGCTTGAATTATCTCTCATTTTGCGCTCTTTGGAGGCCATTAATGAGACCTTAAAGGGGCGTCAACCAACAGATGTCAAAGTAAAACCCCCACAATATGGAGTGGGTAACCCTGAAGCATCGAGGGATTTAGAGTGAGGGCCTCCACCCGGGGACATCACTAGAGAACTGCAGAAGATCAAACTCCTAGAGTTTGTTGGGGGTCATGCCAGTGAACATGCTGAAGCATGGTTGGAAGGAATGAAATGATGTTTTTCCTTAAGATACTATGCTTCCACCTCAAAGGTGAAAATATCAATCTTTCATTTAAGGGATA
Source organism: Picea engelmannii (assembly GCA_009831015.1). Classification (NCBI taxonomy): domain Eukaryota; kingdom Viridiplantae; phylum Streptophyta; class Pinopsida; order Pinales; family Pinaceae; genus Picea; species Picea engelmannii. The sequence continues at coordinate 375,028 of ML793579.1, forward strand.
GTGCCTTGAATTGGTGGGGTAACCTAGAGAGGCAGTTGCACCTTACCCCAGACACCGTCTCATGGGAAATTTTTTAGGAAAGGTTCTGAAGGAAATATTTGTCGACTTACTACAAGGAATAGCAGGTGGGGGCATTTCATGCTCAAGTACAGGGAAACAGGACCGTGGAAGAGTACGAGATCAAGTTTATGGAGTTGGTAAAATATGTTCCGTACATGGATAATGATCAACGATATGAAAAACACTTTGTTTATGGGTTAAACCCTTAGATAAGGGCCATGGTACAGATGTGGAAACCGACGTCCATAGTGGAAGCAGTTGAAAATGCACGCTATGCAAAGGAACATATGAGCTTAAATGGAGGTATGAGATCGACCTTTCCACAACATCCTAGATTCATGGGGAAGGACCCTAGGACCTTCTCCAGGGGAGGGATCTCTAGGATGCCTCCTTATGGTAATAGAGTCGCACCTAGGACAGTTTCTATAGGTATTTTGATGGCAGCAAATGCAACATCCCACTCATCACCAATGATGCAAACAGGTCCACGACCTTCTCAGGGAGCAGCAAGTAGGGGCAGGGGCTCCAAGGGAAGGAACTCATTTCAGAGATCACCACATAAAAGTGCATAAGTTCCATCTCGTGTTTCATGTTGGGGATGTGGAGGACCCCATTACCACCGTGACTGCCCAGAGTTGCAAGAAGGATTTGTGCATAGAGAAGGAAAGGCCCTGATGGGAAGAGCAAGTAGTAGCCACCAAATTTATGTAGCAGTTAATAATTGCCAGGAAGAACATCAATCCATGGTGGTGGAGTCGTCCGGTACACTAAATCATGTCAATGTTAAAATTTTAGTTGATTATGGTGCTACAAATAGTTTCATTTCACCATTTGCATTAGAAAAGTGTGGGTTGGAAGCCTACAAGCATGATGAATTTAAACAAGTCGAGATGGCTTTGGGGAAAAACAAGTAGTAGGACCTAGCGTTGATAATTGTCTAGTAGACCTGGGAGTGTGTACTACCAGGTTGAAGGTATACATCACTGCTCTGGGGACGTATGACCTAATCATTGGAATGGATTGGTTAGAAGCCCATCGAGCCATGGGAAGTTGTCTAAGTGTTCCTTCTTCTAGAAATAAATTCACTATTTAGTTCATATCATTTCCGGTGAAGGAATCTCTGTGGACCCAGAAAAGGTAAAGGCCATTATGGAATGGTCAGTGCCGAAAAATGGTCATGAGGTAAGAAGCTTCATGGGGCTAACAGGTTATTATCAGAGATTTGTGGAAGGGTTCTCTAAAATAGCGAAACCCATCACCACTTTGCAGCACAAGGGAGTCAGGTATGAATGGACAGAAGAATATGATAATGCATTCATCGAGCTTAAGAGGTTACTAACTAGTGCACCAATTCTACGAGTGTCGGATATGGAAAAGGACTTCACAGTCTGCACGGATGCCTCGAAGCAAGGGTTGGGGGTTGTGCCAATGCAGTATGGAGGAGTGATAGTGTATGCGTCAAGGAAGTTGAAGCAACACGAGGAGCTTTATGCTACTCATGATTTAAAGTTGGCATTTGTAATGCTAGCTTTGAAACTTTGGAGGCACTATCTAGTGGGGCAAAACTTTGATCTCAAAACGAACCATGAAAGTTTAAAACATCTCTTCACTCAAAGGGATCTTAATGCCAGGCAGAGGCGATGGAGTGAGTTTATGAGTGAGTACGATTTTGGAATTTCATACATCAAGGGAAAGTAGAATGTGGTCATAGACGCCTTGAGTAGGAGACCACGCGTCTTCCTCTTGGTACCCTTAAAAGTCAATCTGAGGGAGTGCGTGTTGATGCAACTCCTTGGAGATAGTTGGTATTTAAAGGTTACTTCAACCCTCAAGAGTGGGAGATAATTAGATCCAAAATATGAAGGATATAGCCTGAAAGCAAATGGACTATTAAGATATCGAGGAAGGATGTACATCCCTGAAGGTGGGGATATTTGAAGCATCATACTGAAGGAAGCCCATAGAGCACTTTATTGTGCGCATTCGGTTGTGAAGAAAATGTACACAGACATGAAGAAGTTTTTCTTCTGAGTAGGCATGAAGCGCGATGTAGTCCATTTCGTCGCCAAGTGCCTAGAGTGTCAAGAAGTGAAAGTCGACCACCATCACCCGGCAGGTCTCCTACAACCTCATGAGGTTCCTATGTCGAAGTGGGAAGTCATTTCTATGGATTTTGTTGTGGGGTTGTCGCTCACATCGCATTAGGCACAATTCCATTCTTGTGATAGTTTATAAGTTAACCAAGAGTGCTCATTTTATTCCGGTTAGAGACACTTACGATGTCATTGATGTGGCACGTGTGTTTGTAAGTGAGGTCATCCATTTGCACGGGATACCCAAGATGATCATTTCAGATAGGGACTCCAGATTCACTTCAAGGTTTTAGACAAATTTGCAATCAGTGTTGGGGACTCAATTGAACTTAAGCACAACTTATCACCCAGAAAAAGATGGGCAAACTGAGAGAGTAAATCAGGTTATGGAAAACATGATTAGGATGTATGTTATGGATAATCAAACCCATTAGGAGAAGTACCTACCTTTGGTAGAGTTCGCCTATAATAACTGTTTTCATAGCTCCATCGGAATGCCACCCTACGAAGCTCTATATTGAAGGCCATGCAGAACACCGTTGAGTTGGGAAAGATTAGAAGACCGTGTGATAATTGGGCCAAAATTGATTCAAGAGATGGAGGAACAGGTGATACAGATTAGGTAGAGACTAAAGGAAGTACATGATAGACAGAAAATTTATGTTGATGCACATAGGACTGACCGAAGTTATAAATTGGGAGATCAAGTTTTCATTCGTATCAGACCCAATAAGAGTACCATTTGGTTTGGGAAGGGGACAAAGTTGTCACCTCGATTTATAGGATCGTTCAAAATGAAAGAGAAAATTGGACCCGTTGCCTATCGTCTCGTTCTGCCACCCCACTTGCATAAAACTCATAATGTTTTTCATGTATATGTTCTACATCATTATGTTGTTGACGAATCACATAAACTAAATTGGAAGGAATTGCAGGTATCAAACCCGGTAACCCTCATGGTAGAACCATTACGCATAATGGACTATAGAGTCCGACAGCTCAGGAACCATCTAGTAGACCAAGTTAAAGTCCAGTGGGACAAGTATAGTCTAGGATCTGCTACTTGGGAGGATGGCGAGACATTACGACGAGATTATCCCTCACTTTTTTGACCACCTCGAGAATATGTTTCTCGAAGGTTAGGTGTATGTAACGCCACCTTTTGACTTAGACAATTGGGATTACCTGAGGCCTAATCACCTTTATTTTCTATTCACCGTAAAACTATTAATGATACACTTGAACTTTTAAGAGATATGAACCTATATGAATGTTTAACGTTATTTGAATGATGATGGATATGATGTGATCTATTAGGTGAATGTAAGTTCTATGAATGTTTAACGTTATTTGAATGATAATGGATATGATGTGATCTATTAGGTGAATGTAAGTTCTATGAATGTTTAACATTATTTGAATGATGATGGATATGATGCGATCTATTATGTGAATGTAAATTCTATGAATGTTTAACGTTATTTGAATGATGATGGATATGATGCGATATATTATGTGAATGTAAATTCTATGAATGTTTAATGTTATTTGAATGAATGGATATGATGCAATCTATTATGTGAATGAAAATTCTATGAACGTTTAACGTTAATTGAATTATGGGGATATTATGCAATATATTTCTAACTTGAAAATTTTGACATTTAAAGTTGTTGGTACGTGGATACTGAATTGAGATTATGGTCGAATGCATTTACATGATGATAATGCATAGATATGTATGAGTTTGTGTTATAGACTAATCTGCAGGTCAATGGGCTATGAAATAGCCAAAGGATAATGGTAATAAAAGTGGATGTCATGACCACCGACCGAGAAACAATATGGTATGAATCTTTGTATGTGAAATTATGTTGGTTCGAATGCATTGCTATGATATGTGGACCAGTGTAGGTTTTTCAGGTGGTGAGACTACCTAAAACTGAATATACGATGACAAAATTCTCAGCAACACAGTGTCACTGTATATTCCATGGTAGGGTGTGGACCCTAGTCCTATCAGGAGGGGTGGAGGTATTTCTCACCATGTCTCCTCTGAAACCTGGAGTCATGGGAGGATGGTGTTAGCTCACGCTCCTCTAGACGTGTGATGATGACTGTCAGTTGCCTACTGGGGAAGCTTGGTCAAGATAGTGACACTTCTGCTTACTAGTTCTATTTGGAGTTAGGTCAATAAAGTTGACGCTCCAAGATAGTCCAACAGAGGAAGGATAGGGATGGAAGATGGAAGTAAGTTAGGGAGGAATGATGAATAGAAATAGTTGAGAGGGTATGGGGATTTGCCTTATAGTGGAATTTATTGTTTTCCCTTCTGAAAAGAAAATATGTATATTCATAATTACTTAACTGAACTACAATTGTCTAAATGAACGTTGTTGTTGAGCTAGATTATTGTAATTAAGGGATTTTGCAAACATTTAATTGGTTTATTATCTTTTATAAAATGAATAGTCTTGTTAATTGGATTGGATACATACAAGAATTACTATAGGTGTGATAATTATTGTCTCTAGTACATGCACGACACTTGTATGTGCTAGCTACACATGCATTTCTTGCACATGTATACTAGTATGTATGCGTTTTCTTTAGCTTACTTACTGATAATGTTGTTTATTGGATATGAATGTATGAACCTTGTGTCATTTCCCTTGTTTTGTAAATTACCCTAATTTCAGGAAGAAGTTTCTTGAAAGGTGGGTGTATGTAACAACCTTAATTAATTCTTTAATTATCATGATTAATAAATATTAGTTTAATAAATTATTAAAATAGATTTTTTTGAAGACTTATTTTATAATATAATTGTTATTGGTAATTGAACAAATTTATGGGGGGATAAGGTGGTTGAGTGATTAACCAAGGGAAGGCTATTGGATAAGGGAGGAGAAGGAAGATAAGGCAGGAGAGAGGACTCGGGAAGGGGGATCTTTTTGGTGGAGTAATATTTTCAATTTAGGAGAAAGTGAGAAATTTGGAGAGGAAGAGGAAGGGAGGAAGTTGTTGGGGGCCGCATCTGTTTTTGCTTACAGCTTACTTGAGGTCTCTCACAGGGGCACTTGTTGCTGGGAATTTTGGGCTCGGGGGCCAGGAAACTATAAGGAATCCTAGGGCTAAGGAGTCGGAGAGGTTGTTCCTAGCTAGCTGGGAGGTTAATCACTTTGGGCAGGATTCATCAACTTCAGTCCAACTTCAACTAAGCATCACATTGAGGTAATTACATTTCATTATGTTCATTATTATACCGTTTTTTTTGTTCATCATTCTGTAATTATATTTATGTTTTATGAGGCCCTGTATACACAAGCCTTACAGAAAAGGACGAGAAGATGCATAGTTTGATATGATATACATCTTTTTTCTACTTCAACTACCCAACGCAAAAGCACCAGCTAATGCTCGGGCGAAGCAGATCACCCAACCACAGGGTAATAGTATGTAGATCAAGAAGTCTTCAAACAAAAACCCCTTAATCCTAGGTGTTGTTGGCGGCTTTCTCTCAGATGCTATTGGTATCCCTGTGAGAAGATTGAACTCTTCCATAAATAGATTGGGGTCTCATCATATGTACAACAACAAGCCGAAAGTTAGAGGTGCACATTCAATATGATCTAAAGGTTAAGGTTTCTGATCTCTGTAACAAGTCCTTTTCCATGGCGCGAAGGATACAATGTCCTCTCATGTTGAGAATGGCCTCGTTTCGACTGTGCAATCCATGGATTCACAGGGGCGATCATAGCCTTAATTATAATCTCACAACACGTGTAGCTAATAACCTAATAATGCACTCATGGTTATAGTTTCTAACTACTAGCCTGCCATAAAAACCCAGAGTAAATAGGAAAAACTAAAGGCGTTAAAATTTCCTATACTGTCCAATTCTTTGGATGGATTCGACCAGCCCTACTCCATAAAAATGTTAAAAAAACCCCATAGTAAATAGCAAAACCTAATGGAGTTACAATTTCCTAGATTGCCAATTCTTTGTATGGATTCTTCCGGCCCTACCCCATAAAAGCCCATAGTAAATAGCAAAACCTAATGGCGTTACAATTAAATTTCCTGGACTTCCAATTCTTTGATAAATTCGGCCAGCCCTACTCCATAAAACCCCATAGTAAATAGTAAAACCTAATGGTGTTACAATTTTCCTGGACTGCCAATTCTTGGGATGGATTAAGCCAGCCCTACTCCACTATTTATAGGTAGCAAGATAGTTTATAGGTAACAAGATAGGTGGCAAGCAGGCTGGTTAATGATTAATTTAGATATAAATAAGAATCCATGTTAATTTGGTGCTTTAACGAAGAAGGAAGGAATGTAGAATGATGTGAAGTGAGGATTATGTCCTTTTATTTACTATACACTAGGAAGATTTTACCTTTTAGTAGATACTACAAAGAATTACCTTTTAGTAGACACTACAAAGAATGTTTGTCTCTAATTAAATTCTGGTCACACATTGCTATTTTTTTTTTTTATTAAAGGTTGATTAATAAGTAATTAATCTTAAAAAGAAATCCAAAGTAACAATATCATGGCTGTAAGAATATTGCGTTTGTCCCTACCTAGAATGTTCATGAAACTCTCACCTGGAAATTGAAGGGGACTCTGATTGAGTCTCAGATTTCTACGAGGTACAAAACTTTAATGACAGCACAACTATAAGAGTGTATTTAATTCATAACATTTACAACAATCTTACATTGTAGTTTGAATCGTTATTCCAGCACTCTATAATTTGTTTTTTATTCAATGTTGGTTTAAAAAGATACCAGTCTATAAAACCAGAGATCTATACTTGATTGGCGAAAGTTATGGAAGTAGATTTATTTTTTAAACCAAATATAAAAATATTTAGTTAGTGTTTTGGCTAAAAGTTTTATTTTTTGTGTTTTTTTTTGGAATTCGGCAATGTAAATCTGGACAAAATCTTTATTTTTTATTGTTTAAATCGCATTTTTGAATGTATAGATGGATTCAGCACGCTGAAAAACTCCTAGGGTACTTGAATTATATAAACTTAACCACTCAAATTTACAGATCCAACCATTTCTCACCAAATTTTAAGAAAAAAAAAAACTCAAAAAATAAAATGTTTAAACTACTAATACAGATATATTTATTCTTTAAACCTAATAGTTTCATAATGTCTTATTCAATAGAAAAATTTCAAAAATTTTAAAAATAAATTTTGTTTTCCTAAAAAAATCAAAGTAATCATATATTTTATCACTGTTTAGAAATGTTTTATAATATTTTGTAAAGCAAGTTAAGTAATAAAATAATAATAACTAACAATAACTTTTGGATTACTATATTACCTACTCAAGTAAGTTGGGAGTGACTCATGATACGAATGTGTGACAAGTTAATTGGGGAGAGAAATGGTCGGTTACGGGTGCAATGTTTTGATGATGCTATTTGCTTCATGCAAATTCAAGTTATTATAACGATATGAAGACAAAACTTAGAAAACGAAATAGAAGATTTTGTTCTATAAAAATTCAAATCTAATAAATTGATTTTAAAAGTAATAAAAGCTATAAAAATTTAAATCTAATAAATTGATTTTAAAAGTAATAAAAGCTATTTAGTAGTGGTTTATTTTTTTAAAAATTTGTATATGAAATATAATGTTTAATTTAACAAAATAAATATATATTTTTTAATATAATAAAAATATTTATTTTTCTCATCTTTCATTGATTAATATATTTTAAATTTTATTATATATATTTAAATGTTTTAAATTAATTACATAATTAATATACTTGTTATATATATCCAAAAATATATTATATAATATATTAAATTAATGTAAAAAATATATTATATATTAAATTTCATACGTATATCTTATTTTGTGCATACACAAATAGTATTTTCCTTTTGACTACAGGTACTGAGCTGCCACTTAGTACCTGCCACTTAGTTTTGTTGGAATGAGCTCCTCGATACTGCCAACCAGCCACTGCCACTGCACACCGTACCGCCAGCTTCGACCGTTCCAGTCGCGAGTTTTGACTATCAATAATAAATTAACAGGAAAAATAATTTTAATGTTTTATTCCAAGCAATAATAGATTAATTCTAATGTTTTATTCCAATCAATAGATTAATTTTAATGTTTTTATTATTAATAAATTAATACTAAAAAAAAATTTTTTTTATTAATTTATTAAAAGTAAAAATAAAACAAAAATTCACACATATTATAATTAGATTAATAATTTAAAACAACTATATATATTAAATTTTTAATTTTTTTTTGTAATTTCTCATTACATATAATCATAAAATAAACTATATATGTTACATAAAATCATAAAATGAACTATATATGTTTTTAATTGTAGTATTTAGTTATAATTATTGATATGCTTAATTTTTTTTCAATTATTATAAATATAATTAATAATATAAAAAAAATTACCGTTTTTTATTTAATTCAAAAACTTTATTATATTTTTAAATTATTATTATTATTAATTTTCAAATCTGTCAAAGGGAAGGACTATGCTGCCTTACAACTCTTGTTATATTATAAAATTGTTATGGTTTGGCTTTTTTATTTTCTAACAAAAATTTTCAACTAAGGATTATAGTTTTCCATAAAAGTTTTATAATGAATTGGCTCTTTATTTTTAAAAAGTAATGTTTTTTTTTTTTAATTAAACCGGTGGGACCTTCTATATTATCAAAAATCAGAGTATACATCTGTTGGTGGTGACACCAGCTGTCCTGCCTAAGTAGGAAACCAGGACAGCTGGTTTTCCTGTGTCAAACATAATTTATTTATTCTATCACCTACTTGCGCGCCCTGCCCGGAGGAAACCAGGGCGGCAGTATCATCCAGTTTCAAAAACTTAAACATTTCTAACCAAAAAGAGTAGCAACAGACTAACTAGACCGAAATAGCACAAAGCTTCTAACCGTAGCCCCTGGAGAACTGTTGGCTCGGTCTCGCTCGCTTGTGGTCGGCTCTTCTCCATCCTGCGGGTATCGAGTACTCCTGTGCACAAGTGGGGCATTGCTTCTTCGGAGCATTCCTCGAGAGTGTCGCGAAGAGCATGTCAATGCGTTGGTCCATCCGGGCAATACGGAAAGCCAGGTCATCGAGCATGTTGCGGAGCTCAAAGACCAGTGGTAGGTGCCAGAGTTCAGGGGAGGTGGCTTGGTCCACTCGTTCCTCGTCGCTCGCGGTCCTCGTGCCAGGTTGCTTTGTCGTGCGTGCGCTGGAGTCGTCCTGTGGTCGAGGCGGTGTCCTGTCTTCTTCCTTCTGCATTTCGGTGTCATCAGGTGGCTCTTCCTCTTTGACGATGCAAGGTGGATATTGTATTTCGCCAGGGGGCTCTTCCCCTTCGACAATACAGAATGGGCGATACGGTGCTTCCTGTTCAGCTACAATTTGTTTCCCCTGGAGTACTTCTGGTCGTGGCCTGCGCTCCTCAAAATCTGCCATGGGAGGGTGAGTTTGCAGTGCCCCCTCGGGGCTGATATGTTCAGGAATTGCCATGGTAGGCACCCTAGGATTTCGCTTTCGTCGGATGGATGCTAGGGTGATCGCCCTTTCAAAATGCTTCAAACGTTTTCGCCGGGATTCAGCCTTGTACCAGGCTACTCCACGGCGCGATTTGCCTCTGAGCCGGGGCATTGTGAAAGTCACTGGAGTTCTGGTTGTGAAGGAGGTCTGGGGCGGCAGGTCTGCAGCTTCCTTTGCTACACCAGCTCGAAAACGGAGGTGCCACTCATAGAAAATGAGCTCGGCTTGAGGCCAATACATCTCCCTTGTGCCTATTACCTCTATAAAATCCCATGAAACTCCACTCACGATCACCATTAACGCTAGCTTGATTATGCTCTGTCGCCTGGTACCCTCCTCGCGCGCGAGAGGGCTCGTCACTTTATGGTGGCTGGTGCGAGCCATAATTCAGTTGATTAGCGGTGGGATTGCGCTGATTGATGCCATTAATTGGCATCCCCGCAGCCTCCCGCGTATCCTCGTTTGAGCGCGTGGCACCCCATCCGGGGTATTTTTAAAAAGTAATGTTTATATGATTTTTTTATTTAAATAAATTTTCAATTTTTAAAATTTATTGTTTTTATTTTTGTTTAAGAAAATTAAAAAAATTTCAATGTAAACTACTGATTATAGTTTTCCATAAAAGTTTTATGATGGGTTGGCTCTTTATTTTTAAAAGTAATGTTTATATGATTTATTTATTTAAATAAAATTTTCAATTTTTAAAATTTATTGTTTTTATTTTTGTTTAAGGAAATTAAAAAAATGGATGAATTTAATTTATTTTTTTAATAATTAAGTTTTATTTTAATTTATTATTATTTTTTTAATTTTAATTTTTAATTTTTTTTAAGAATGGATTAAAATTATAATTTTTAATAAAAATATTAAACAATCAATTTAAGAAGAAGAGGTTGAAGAAAATCTCAACTTGAGAGATAGGATTAAAGAGCTAGAAGAAAAACTAACCCACAATTTAACCCTTGTAATCTGGAAAACAAATTGGATATCAAACCCATCAAAGAGGAAAGAGAATTTAGCTAGCCTAATTGAGTTTGGGTTGGCTAGTGAGGAAAATAATCAAGGAAACATGAAGAACGGAAAAAAAATCAAGTGGAGTTATTATCCCACATTCATAAGAGAAAGAAAGAAAAGCTCAAGTTAGAAGTATAAAAATAAGGGGATAGGAGGAGTCTATCATCAATTCTTATACTTGCTTATTGAGAAAATAGTTTTGGAGAACCCTTGAGAAAGAGACTATTTTCTACTAGTTTCGGTGTTGTGTATAAGGTAGTGTTCTTATTTATGGATTTCTTTAGATAATAACCACCTACACATGCAAGGATCAATTACACATGTCAACAAAATAAATAATTATTATATAATGCAAGCAAATCACTTCCACAAGTACTTCTGCCACTACATTTTGATTATCAATTTAAGTACTTCTGCCACTACATTTTGATTATCAATTTTTACTTACGTCATGTACTTTTCGAGATCATGTATCTTATTTTATGTTGAGATAAAAGTTATCTTGGAGAGATAAAGGTAGAAAATGTTGTAACACAAAGGGAAACATTATTTTTTTCTAGATTGGAAATAAATAATTACTATAACAATACTAAAATAAATATATACAATATGTGATATTCACAAGTAATATGAGAAAATACCAAATTTTCTTAATAAAGGTATGTCAATCATAAGTTTTTACCCCCACAAAACTCACATTTAATTATTATGATAATATTTATGTTTTAAGCAAAACCACTTAAAAAAATTATTTTTTCAAATGATGTATTTTACAATATCTCTCTTCCTCTATTAATATTCGTGGAAGATTGCTCTATTGTCCATCATTAAAAGAATGAATCAAATTTTGCATTGCATAATTAGGTTCCTAAATATCACTTGAGACTTTGGCGATGTTATCTTTGTTATTCCTTCCATCTATGATTATCCATAAGAATTATATGACATTCTTCCCAATATGCATTATATGAAACAAATGAGTTACTTGTATATGCTCATAGTAGGGATACCTACCAAATTGGTGTATATTTGCATTCCTCATGAAAGCCTATTCCAATGAAATAACAATTGTTAGATATAATAAAATTAATTGAATATATATACAAACTATAGCACATTACATATAATATAGAGATGAAATATTGCTTACCATGATGATTTCTCTCATAAACCTTTTTTCATAGTTGAGAGGTGTCATTCTTCATGGTTTTCTTTTTAGTCTCTTCCTTCTCATTAAAAAAATATGTTTCTTAAGTCCAATACTAGGGAGGAATTTTGTGTACTCATCAAACATCTTTCCTAAACATCTAGAACAATGAAATGTCATTATGGGACCACATATTGAACATGCAAATTTACCCCTTGTTTAAATACCTAAGAAACATAGAATAACTTCAATACTAGCACACCAAACAATTCAAAAGAAACATGAAATAGTAAAGAAAATAAATTTTTAAAGTGTACTAATACTTTACATACCACAAAAATGTGTGCCTATTGAAATTGTTTTTTGTTTTTACTTTACATACTAATACTAATTGAAATTGTTTTTGTCTAAATAGTTTGGAGATGTTAGCCATAGTGATGCCAACCCATAAATTTAAAAGTTTGTCAATAAGAGGCTCAATATATACATCCATATATCTAACTTCACACTTACCTAATTATTTGAAAATAAACATATTTATTACCTTGTAAATATCAAATATTATGTAACAAACATAGCAAATGATATATTGTCATGAGAACATTATTATAAAAAAATGTCTAAAACAATCAATGCCAACAGTATTTGCTCCCTCTTTATTAACTTCCAAGGAGGAAAGTTATTGTTTATAACGAAAACAAGCCACACTAGTAAATGGATCTAAGCTCTTCAAATGGATTCTCACCATCTACTGCCAATGAAAGCTTAACATTATGAGGTTCTTCTTTAAAAACAAGCCATTTTTCTTCAATATCTCTAAAAGTGTAATCATATGGAAGCATTTTCGTAATAGCATCTTCTTTTACATGCATGATAATCCATAAATTGTACAAGGTTTTTGCACTAGAAGGATTGTTGGAAACATGGAACTATAGGGATATCAAAAGAACCTTAAGGGACACCTTTTCGTCATCTAATAATTTTGATACCTACTAGTGCCACATATAGGGCATGCAAGTTTCATTCAATGTCACCCATAATATATAATATGATCATTGGGACGTGCATCAATTATTTCATATCCATTCTTGTCTCTTTTATAATAACACACAATTATTTGCATGTGTAAGATAAAGTATTTGAGAGTGATAGGAGAATATCACCCAACAATATACAACATTAAAAATAAATCATTGTATCAAATGTTAGATAATAGTACATCATTCATACAATGATGACTAATAATAGAAAAAATATCATTCATATATGAAGAATTATATTATGTACCTTAGAATCTATGTGAGACAAGTATTTGGCACATTGTTTAATACCTTCAAGTGCACCAACAATAAAATAGCAAAGAAAAGACTTGTTTTTTAACCTTCATATAGTAGATTATGTGCCTTATCAATAAAATATACATCATCAAAACTATTGTCCATGGGCCTCATCTATTGGAACAAAGCATCATGGATCAATATATTTATCATGTTATTCACAATTATATCAGTATCATTTTCTTCCATAAAACCAACTTCATCTTTGTCCACTCCATCTCCATCAACTTGATCACCAATATTTCTATTAAAAGTGTATAGCCTCAAACAATTCAAACATATAAGATCTCATCTTTGTAATTATAAATAAACAAATATTTTTAATATATATCAAATATTAAAATGGTAAAAAGTTGTACAATGAAAATAAATATACATGAAATGATTATCTTACCAATTAACAATATTGGTTTAGCTCCCTTTATAATGCCCAAACTCTAAGCAATATTTTCCAGTTGTGGCCCTAGCAATTCTTGCATTAGCAATAAAATTTATCATTACCATTACCATATTGCACTCTTATCTTACCAACTAACAATATTGGTTTAGCTACCTTTACAATGCCCAAACTCTAAGCAATATTTTCCAGTTGTGGCCCGCAATTCTTGCATTAGCAATAAAATTTATCATCACCATATTGCACTATAGATGTAGTAGATTGGTTGAAAGCATCATTTAACTTGTTATCTATTACAACCAATGAATTAGCATAGCAAGAATATATTCAAATTCAAATTTTAGTTACAAATTTTACCAAAAAAGTAGTCCACGGATTTAGGAGGAATCCTAATATGTCACCAAATGAAATAATCATCACAATATCTTCAGAATTTATATTTTCATAAACATGTTCGTACAACGACGTCCCATTGACATAGTGACGGTTAATTTTTGATCGAATTTGATTTTGTCAAATCTACAAAATGCCATATAGGCATTGGTTATATGGTGAATTGTAAGGTTTATGCATGTTGCATTCAGTTGCATGAGTTCCATTACTCGTGATTTTTTCCTTCGCATTTCCATAGAAATTGTGATATATGTTTCTACTTAATTAAGGAATGTTATGTCATGTATAGTTATGCATATGTCATTTAGAAATTTAGAAATCATGTATATGGTGAATTATTATGAATTGTAAGCCATAAAACCATTCTTGAGAGTGTTTAGAAAACAATGTATATACACATAGGTCAAACATCTTAAGACAAATGCTCACACATATACAAAAAATCAATTCACTAGTGTTTATGTGGTTACAAGTTTGAAAAGGGGAAATAGTGCAACCCTAGTCAACCCGGCCACTTGAGGCAATTGATTAATGCAAAAAGAATAGTTTACATGAACATATATCACAATCAATCATGAACAAACCATTTGTGCTTTCATAACATTGTAAGCATGTTTTCTTCCATATTGATTCCTATAACAAAAAGTGGTGGTTTGTTATTCCATGTACACCCACTGGAAAAGGCATTTTGAAAATACACATGTTACTATCATTGCACAATGTCAAGAAGACGGTGATGTAAATGTAAGTGGTGAAGTTAAGGAATGTTTTGTCATGCATAGTTATGCATATGTCATTTAGAAATCATGTATGTATGGTGAATTATTATGAATTGTAAACCATAAAACAATTCTTGAGAATGTTTGGAAAACAATATATATACACATAGGTCAAACACCTTAAGACAAATGCAGATACAAAAAATCAATACACTAGTGTTCATGTGGTTAAAATCATGAAAAGGGGAAATAGTGCAACTATAGTCAACCGATCACTTGAGGAAATTGATTAATGCAAAAAGAATAGTTTACATGAACATATCTCACAATCAATCATGAATAAACCATTTGTGCTTTCATAACACTTAAAGCATGTTTTCTTCCATATTGATGCCTATGACAAAAAATGGTGGTTTGTTATTCCATGTACACCCACGGGAAAAGGGGTTTTGAAAATGTACATGTTATAATCATTGCACAATGTCAAAAAGACGGTGATGTAAATGTAAGTGGTAAATGTGGATGATCGGACTAGCCTCCACACCAACCTTTAACATGGCTGGATTTTTTGTCCAAGCAGGTTTCGAATCGGTGACTTTAACATCACTGAGTATTTTAACAACACACTTCATCACCGACTATCCTACACCTCAAAAACTTATTATAATATAATATGATTAATATTAATATTCATTAAAAAAAAAAAATTAAAAATTAGTAATAATTATTAAACAATCCTTAATAATAATAAATTTTTATTATATCAATATAATAATTTTTATTAAATAAAAAATATTATTTTAATTCAAAATCTTCTAATTTAATATTATTCAATTATTAAATAATCTTAATAATAAATAATAAATTAATATTTATTAAATCGTATAATTTTTATTAATTAATAAATTATATGCATATTAATAAATTATCTTTAAGTTCTTATAAAATAAATACATATGAAAGCATCTTGAAGAACTAATCCTTACATTCGATCCATTCGTATATTAGTCCCTGCCTCAACAAAGGACTATAGCAATCCCTTAGCAATCAACATGCTTGACCGTATATTAATAGGTGTGTTTTGTTGCTTTTTTCTATATTAAATAGTGCATTTTGCATTGTTTATACATTGTTTTATATTAGTTTTTTAATAGTTTGTGAATAATTTTATTAAACTATTTTTTATCAAAATTAAAAATATGTAATAAATATTTTAAATTGATAAATTTAATTATGTTGATGTGACTTAATTGTCTCTGGTATATGTGTATTTTATTTAAGCATTTATCAGAATTTAATATTCATTTGAAAAATAAGTATATCAAAATGTTTACAACTAGACACGTCACTACAAGGTGGTCGCTTCAGTCTAGAAAGCTCTGGATAGCGGCACCGCCTTCTCCGTCGATTCAGACTTGGAAAGTGTTGGATAGCGGCACAGCGTTCTCAATCGGTTCAGACTTGCAGTCTCCTCGACTTACTAGCTCTGCAAGAACCAGGTAGCGCGGGAGGCTGTACATATTTTACTCTGGCCTCTACAAGTTTCACGAATCAGCGTGCATCGGTAACCATGAAGAAACTCAGAAAGACTAATATTAAGCCAGGTAATGGGCGGGCTAATCTGTTGATTTTATTGACAACAATTGTATTATTTCTGAGGACTATGAGAAACAGAAAATAATTTGCCTTTAATCTAGCGTTTTTGTAGCCTTGAATCCATTAGTGGAAATCTCTCAATCTCTTTCCTAAGGACTTTTTTCTACGATTCTGCTTTAAATTCCTGCCCCAAGCTTCCGCACACTGGGCTCGATCTATTGATAGAGCCTTTATGCAGCGGTGAACATCATCTTTTCGGGCCTTTAGCCCCACACAGAGGTGTGGGTGAACTGAACAGGCGCACCCCATCCTTTCTCCATGCACCTCTACCCCTTGGTACCTGGGCGACTAGTTGAGAGGATAACTCATGAAGCATTCTTCCAAGCCTTTGGTAATGAGAAAGAGATAGACGTCGGTTGTCTTCCCCACTACTTAAAAAGCCTCTGCTTCTGCCCCTGTTTCTAATGATGGTGGTCGACAGCGCCTTCAACTACGCTTTTTGATTCCCTAGCAGGCAGAGGTGGAAGAGGTGGGTGGTCAGTGAGCATGCGATATTCATAAGTGGTGAATGTTAAATATATAGTACCCTCAACAGTCTGACTGTACACTGCCAGTTGTACTGGACAGTTGTACTTTCTATTCTTGTCTTTGTTGAGTCTATTTAGCTCAACCTTCTTGCATTGTAATCAGGTTCTGTACGTTCTGTACTTTCTGTACTTCTTTATACATTTTCAGTATATTGTTCTATTCTTTACTCTCTATATTTTCTCTTTGCTTCACAATTTATCATGGTATCAGAGCTTCAGCAGTAAGTCTCTTCACACAGCCTGGAGAGCAACACGATCCTAACAGCGCAGAGCTTACATGCATCTTGAGAGCACGTAACACAGAATTTTCACAAGGTTTGGAGAGCTGTCTGTAATACTCTCAAAAGATCGTCGTAAGAAGCTTGCGGAGGAAGCAGAGCGTACAACGCTCGAAAGATCCTGGACGAAGAGAATGCAGAAGAAGAAACAGTAAAGATTTTTGTAATTTTTCAAGAATCATCAAAGATTGACGCAGAAGAGCTGCAGAACAAAAGAATGTTTAAAGAACGTGAAGATTTCGCTTAAATTCGTTAAAGATTCATGCAGAAGGCAGAATCGTTTAAAGATTCTTGGAAATCACTCAAATCTATCAAAGATTGTAGCAGACAACGAAGAAGTCGTGAAATTCTTTCAAATCTTTGAAAGATTCATAAATCTTTCTTCCACACATGTAAAGAACGCATCTCAGGTGCCAAGAGCAGCCATTACAGCCATAAGATTCGTCCTGTGAACAGATCCAAGGCAGGAAACCAGTTCAGAAGGGATGCAGAGAGCGTGGAAAAGGCGAAGGCATTTCAACCGTCAGATCTTGCGCGAAGGCCCAACAGCCGGTAGATCAGCAAGAAGGTGCATGACGTTTAGTCGTTTGAAGCGCACCGGAGAATTTTTGACTTGTGAAGTCTCGCCATCATCCAGACCCTCCATCAAGAGACACGTGGCGAGATCCTATTCCATCACAAAATCGGGAATCAGGAGTTGGACGAGCAAAGAATTCTTACCTTCCAAAACTCCGATACACGAAATCCCGAGAAGACCTGTGAGCCATCCATCTTAGAGGACAGGTGGCAGCAGATCAACGCATTGTCACATCGGCATTCGGGGTTTCAAGTTGTCAAAGAAAATTGTCATCGCAACTTGCGAAATCGCGATACGCGATATAGCGATAAGATCTCAACCGCCCGTTTGTCCGAACACGTGGCGGACATCGTAGCGATCGTCGGCACATCGGCATTCGGAGTTTCACGTTGACAGAAATTTGGAGCATCGCAAACCGCGATATCCCGAGGTTGAATCAGGACCGTCCATCTTTCAAGGACGCATGGCGTAACTCCGAGGACTCGAAAAAGTCCCGAAAAGGAAAGAGCCTATCGGCATATCGGGATTCGGAAAATCGCGAATCTTGAGGACAAGAGACTCAAGCACTTCGAAACTCCGAAGTCCGAAATCCCGACAAGAGGAACCCTTCATTTGCGGGGCCCAGCTGACGTCATCTCGTCATAAGAGTCAATCGACGTTTCGCGGAACCTGGAGACAAGACGTCCGGGTCATATCCATTCGCGAAATCGCGAGGAGAGATCACGACCGTCCATCTATTGAGGGTGCGTGTCGCAGATCGAAGCAATCGGGAAAAGTCCCGACAGGACAACGCCATCGAAAAATCGGAGATCGGGGAATCAAGGAGTCAGAAAACCTCGACATCAGAACTCGCGAAATCCTGATTCGCAATATCCCGATAAGTCCTGGACCGTCTGATCATCAGCAAATCTGGACCGTTGAAAAGTCCAAAGGCGAATTTTCGCGTTTCGGCATTTTGAAAGGTAAAAACGGGAAAAAGCCCGTAGCGCTTTATCACAAGGTGTGTGGTCACATTGCAAGGGGACCAAGGGCCAATTCAAGCCCAATAAGCTCCCATCGGCCATCGACAAATCGGTGTTTCACCGATCGGAGGTAAACATAAAATTTTCCTCTGTACATCTGCAAAAATAATTTAAAATTCAAAAATCATGGCTTCGTCTAGCAATCTAGGCCCAACTCAGGGTCCGATTCTTCTTGGTAAGAATTACGAATTTTGGTCTCTTCGAATGAGTTCGTTCTTGCAAGCACAAGAGTGCTGGGAACCAGTGGATCTTGGATATGTGGAACCAGATCCAGCCGCCCTCACTGCCATGACAAATGCGTAGAGAATTGCTCAGGCAACTCTGAGGACCAAAGAAAACAAAGCGAAGTTCTGGATTCAAAACTCTGTGGATGATTCGATTTTCCCGAAAATCACAGGCGCTGGTACTTCCAAACAGGCCTGGGACATCCTCAAATCTTCCTATCAAGGAAATGACAGGGTCAAAACAGTTAAACTACAGACCTTGTGGACACAATTCGAGACTCTCAGGATGACAGAGTCTGAAACAGTGGATCGGTTCATGACCAGAGTCATGGGAATCGTGAACCAGATCAAACTGATTGGTGAAACCATCACTGATCAATGAATTGTTGAAAAAATTCTCAGAAGTCTACCCAAGAAATTTGAAATGGTTGTAGCAGCAATCCTTGAATCCAAGGATCTGTCAAGATTTTCAACAGATGAGTTAATTGGTTATCTGGTGACACATGAGACCAGACTACATCTCACAGATGAGTCAATCTCCAATGCCTTCCAAACTCAATTCTCATTCAGAAGAGGGCAAGGCAGAGGAAGAAGTAGAGGAAGAGGGAACAATCAAAGTAATCCTCACTACAGTGGAGGTAACATACAACAATCTCAGAATCCAAATTTCCAAGGTCAAAGGCAACAGCAACAAAATCAATATCAGAATTTCCAGCCTCAAAGAGGCAGAGGGAGAAGATCTAATGACAAAACTAGCATACAATGCTATTACTGCAAAAAGTATGGGCACTATGAATCTGAATGCAGGAAGAAGCAGGCAGAGCACATGTGTCAAATCATATGG
>ML793580.1:0-20693 GCA_009831015.1 Picea engelmannii
ACCAGAAATGTACTCATCATAATCACACACAATATTCAACACATTTACAAACATAGATGTGGAAACCCAGATTGTGAAGATCTTGAAAACATTTATAATTGAATATCAATTCATGTATGAATAATTGTCAATGAGGACACCAATCATGTTATGAGCACCAACTCATAAACCAGGCACCAACCTGCAAATAGGCACC
This sequence comes from Picea engelmannii, assembly GCA_009831015.1. Taxonomy (NCBI): domain Eukaryota; kingdom Viridiplantae; phylum Streptophyta; class Pinopsida; order Pinales; family Pinaceae; genus Picea; species Picea engelmannii. The sequence goes on from ML793580.1 coordinate 197, forward strand.
AAATGGAAAATGGAAAAGGACACCAATCCTCTATATGCACCAACCTGCAAATGGACGAGGACACCATTCCTATGTAGGCACCAACCTACAAACATGCACCAACCTGCTGATTGAGCTCCAACTCAATCTTTCCTTGCTCCGCCCTGTCACCTTGAATTGCATAAATATTTCAATTTTCTTCAATAACTTCTCCAACATGATTCATCCTCTATGTGCTTGAACCTTAGACCATCTTCATCACTTCCAACCTTTCTTGTAGGCCTCCAAATCTTTTTTCTCCTCACACCTCTTCACGCCTATTTCATCACACACACACCCTCAAATGATCTGTATTATTTTCGGAATGAAATGAAAGAAAAGATATTACAATGAAATACACATAAAATTTGCCAGAAACAGAGAAATACAACAATACATGATTTCTATTAATGAAAGAAATGTAGAGAGATTGTAAAAATACAGAGTGCAAGACTCGCTAGAATGGTGGCAACTTTATCTCTGAGAAGAGATGTGACGGTTGCGCTCATTCACAAGAAGATGATTACAATGAGGCTTTGAAGGCCTTTTTATGATAAACATGAATGTGAAAACCCTAGACATCTAAAAACCTAACCCTAGGAGATGAAGTGTCAAAATTCATGTGGGCCCCGTTGGGGTAAGTTAGTACATTAACTTCTCAAGGTCGTAACTTTTGCATATGATCTCCGTTTTAGGCACGTGATAGCCTATTAGAAAGGTATTTTCGATAACTACTCATTATGTCGTCAAACTCTAACTACGTCTACAGTTTGACAATGGAAAGTCAATAAAACACTATTTAAAGCCCCAAAATAGCCCTCAAAGTACAAAAAGATGTATTGACATGAAAACTTCCAAAATAAGCTAGTTGGAATAGTTGGGCGGCCACCAATATCTACTTGGATGTTGTGTAGGGATTCAAGACAGTCCTGTAAGTGAAGAACCCAAAATTACAAATAAATGTCCCCATTACAGAGAAATGTGTTGAACTGAAAACTGTCAAGATGAGCCAGCTGGAATTTAGAACATGTGGGTGGCCACCAATATCCACCTAGATCATCAACACAATCCATGCATCATTATATATTCAAGCTCATACACCAAGTATTTTTTCTCAACCAAATTGTATTCAACAAGTCGGCTCCAGGTCCATCGACTCTCCATCAAGTTGGGCTACAAACCCTTCATGAAAACGAGTCTTTAGCTTCCTTCTGTCGCACATAATTTCCTCATACAAAGCTTAATGCTCAAGAGCCGTCTGATTTGATCCTTGAATAAATCATGATCGTGGATTTGTTCTTTATCCAATAAAACATATAACACATGCCTTGTCACTCAACAACAGTAAGATCTAGATCTCCATTCAATCTCCATTGTTGATCTGTGATCGTGTTCATCTGGACCACAGGGAGTTCGAAATACTCAACACTACCTCGGAGTACTACAATGGATGACAAGTATTGCGACGGATCCAACGATCCTCGCAGTCTAAAATTAAAGGATCCAAATATGTCTCCCCCTCAACATGCACAATGGTTAACTTCCATTCTTCAATCCTTTCGTAAGATGGCTATGTGGGACCCACGTATATTTATAATTGTCATCGCATCTTCTTCACATGTTGACCAATGATCGAGATTGCTCATTTTTCTCGAGATAACACTTTTCTCGAGGAAGGGAATATTCTTCGATAGCCTTCTCATCGGAGTTGTACAACTTCCCCAATCTTTTCAACATCGATTGATAAGCTCTGACTCCACGTCCCTAACCTTTTCAAACTTTTACCTTCGACACGGAAATTGATATAAGAAAATGAATATTCTTCAATGCTTTTGCTTCAGAGTGTAAATAAAGGGGTGAATTGTTTCACTTTGATAGGAATGGATCTGAAATACTTATACATAACCATCCACGCTCCTAATCTTTTGGAATGCAAATCAAAGCTAGGAACAAAATATTCTTCGGTACCTTTATATTGGAGCACAAATTACTCTATCAATGTTCCTCCTCCAATAGTTATGGCTTTGATAGATCAACAATCCTTACTGACTTGGAGCTTCTTTCATCGGAGTGTAAATGTGTCCTCACACTCACGCACTCTGATGGACGATCATATATCTTTTTATGGCTCTGATAGATCAATGATTCATGTTAATCCAGAGTTTCCTTCACCGTCGAACTTCCTATCACCTTTGTACGTGGACAAATCTACATATAACACGTGGTTTAGTCACTGGGTTACACTTTCCAGTTGTTTTCGCATTGTCCTAGTATTTACGTGGCACTGTACAAAGTCTAACACATGGAATATTTATTACATGAAACTTCTTTGTCTCATGTGTCCTTCACGCAGCCCCTTCTATGGGTGTTGGGTTTCGTGGCACTGACGTGGACAGGATGTGGCATCTAAGTTGGTTCACAACCATTCTGAGTACAACAAGATCGTTATTTGAATTATAACTCCGACAAGAGATCTATGTTGTTCATTGTAGAGGAGAAATCAATGACCATGATTTATCATAGAGCATACTCATTTGGAAGAGAATTCGGAGTAGGACTCCAACACATTTTAGCCTTAACTCCAACCATCTTTTACCATTGTTTCGAACTTCGAATGAAGATTGATGTTGGTCATCGATCTATATAGAACTTTCTCCAAGATCCAATCTCGTTTGTCCATTATTAACATACAAACAGAGACTCTGGGAATTATAATTGATGGTCACAATCGACTGTAAATCTTGATCCAACAGTCATGGTTCTTCAATGCCTGCAGAGGAAATCTAACCTCTTATCTTACTCGATTTTTCTCTAAATTACCTTTCCATTCAACTGTCACGCGGTCTTGATCTATCTCAAGTTAGGTTCATTGATTCTTCAATCTACAATCCATTGTTCGATCTTAACTATCTATCTCTTGTGATCAATGATAACGATTCTTTCATGATCATGTGTCTTGGCATCACAATATTCTTACCTTCATCAACGACAATGGTCACTCTCCCCCTACTTGTGACATAAATGACATCCAAGTCTTTCTACATTTGACATCAATGAAAACACAATTTCGAACAGTCTCCCCCTTTGTCATTGATGGCAACAATCTATGCAAGTCTCCTATGTCTGCAAGTCTCCCCCTATACCATTTCTCTCCCCCTTTGAAATCAATGGAAAAGGGTTTTTGTATTTGGTAATTCCTTAATTGTAGCCAATAATCTTCTTGTATTTTTGTAGCTCCCCCTAACGTGGTACTCTTCATGTTGTTTTGCAATGTGCAACCATATGCACTCTCCCCCTGAGATTTTGGTTATGTCGAGCTCCCAACAATTTTCAGTTAAATATTTCACTAAGAAATTGGAATGACTCCCATCTTTTTTCTGAGATACTAAAATGTATCTCTAGGTAGGGGTTTGGTAATCATATCTTCCATTTGTTCCTTGGTAGGAACATACTCCAACTTGAAAATCTTATCATTCACCCATTCCCTCGGAAAATGATATTTGATTAGGATATGTTTTGTCTTTGAGAGAATCATTGGTTTATTGGAAATACTTATGGAAGTGGTGTTGTCACATAGTATATAAATTGGTTTCTTTCATTCTACCTTAATATCATGTAGTTCTTGCTTCATCCAAAGGATTTGTGTGCAACAAGATGTCGTTGCAATGTAATCTGCTTCTACCATGGATAAGCAGATTAAAGACTTTTAATTGCTTAACCAGGATATTAAACAACTTCCCAAGAAGAATGCTCCACCACTTGTACTTTTATTTTCATCAATATTGTCTACACAATCTACATCAATGTATGTTGTTAGAGTAAAATTCTTTCCTTTTGGATACCACAGTCCAAAATCCATTGTGCCCTTAAAGTATTTGAGAATTCTTTTGACTGCCATCACATGTCATTCCTTTGGTGCAAATTGAAATCTTTCTACCAATCCAAAAAATTTCATAACATCAGGCCTTAATGCAATTACATATAAAAGGATATCAATCATTGATCTATACATGGTGTGATCTACTTCTGGTGATTCATCATCCTTACTCAACTTGCAACCTGTTATCATGGGCGTACTGACAGGATTGAAATATTCCATATTGAACTTATTCAACATCTCCTTAATGTATTTTTTTTGAAAAATTATGATCCATGAGGATCTTGGTGGCCACCGACTTTGTCCAACTAGCTCAAAATAGTTTTTTGGCAACTTACTATTTTTAGCAGCTTTTTCGGTTCTTGAACTTCTGGGGCCATTTTGAGGGCCTAACCAACACTTTTTCATGATAAGGCACCTCAATAATATTCAAATTCTCTAGTTGATCCTCCTAAATGAATCTCCTCATCAATACCTTTCCAACGAACTATCAGTCTCCCTAAACAAAGATCGTATGCAAAAGTTACGACCCTTGGAAGTTGATGTACTAACTTACCCCAACAGGGCCCACATGACTTTTGGCGCTTCATATCCTAGGGTTAGGGTTTTTTATGTATATGGTTTTGGAATTCATGTTTATTGTAAAAGGGCCTTCAGATACTCATTGTAATCATCTTCTTACGAATGAGCGTAGCCAACATATTTCTTCTCAGAGATAAGCTGCCACCATTCTGGCAATCTTATTTCAGTCTGCATTTTTTTGTTTTCAGCATATTTCTTATTTAATAGAAATCAAGTTTTATTGTATCTCTGTTATTTTTCATTGTGTCTCTGTGTTCACATTATAAATCTGTGGTTTCATTTCATTACGCTCATAAATTCATATCAGTGGTATCAGAGCGGTTTGCTCCTTGTTGTTTTTTTAATGCATGTCCTCGACGCGGTCAGGGTATAGAGAGTTGGATCTCTAGCTTGTTTCTCTTGAGGAAAACTTCTCTTGCATGCCCAAGAAACCACTTCTCTTGCACGCCCAAGAAACCATCCATGGTAGGTGAAAATAAATATGATGGGACATGAACTCCTTTCAAAAAAATTCTTGAGGAAGCCCTTGAGCAACAGAGGAACGAGATGATGGACAGCTTCACACAAATACTTCGACGGCTACTGACAAGCGACACATCTATCTCAAGCGGATGCACTACCCCCTTCAAGGTACAGATCAATTTGTATATTTCTATATTTGAAGGTCAAATAGATGTGGATGTCGTAGATAAATGGTTAAACCTTCTAGAAGGGTATTTTTCTATCCACAACTTTTCCGATAGAGAAAAGATTACATTCACACTCCTCAAGGTCATTCCCCATATCAAATATTGGTGGGAGACTTTCTATGAGAAAAAGGAAATAGAGGGGTCCACATTATTTGCAGTTGCACCCACTTGGGGTTCCTTCAAGTATTATATTAATAAATAATACTATCATGTTGGAAATTATGACGACTTGTATACAAGATGGACCACACTGTGGCGAGAAAGAGACCAAATAGTCCCAGAGTTCACCAATGTCTTCCATACCTTGCGCACCAAGATGGGTATCAAATATTCTAAGTGACATCTAATTCTCAAGTACTGCGATGGCCTGCATAGATACATCCAGACATAAATGTATTTTTTGGACATCTCATCCTTGGGCGTGACCTATCGATATGTCGTCAAAGACAGGACAGTTTGGTCCTGGGAACCCCTCATAGCAGAAGCAGGGAAAGGGCAGCCCCAAACCATAGAACAAAGTACTTAGAAAATATGGGAAACCTTAGGACAATCTGTCCAAGCTGCAAGTAAATAAGGACAATGGGAAGATGAAGAAATATACTGGGAAGTGGTGCGACTTCCATAAGATCCCCTGGCATAACAATGTTGATTGTCACTCAAATCACTCATTAGTGGTTGAGGTAAAAGCCTCTGAATCAGATGTAAGTTCTGGCTCTGAGTTAGAACCAATAAAGGGTAGACATATCATTGACGCAGAGCCCAGTGCCACCATTTCTACCATCAAGACCCAGCCTAGTGAACTTGATGAGCCAGAGGAAGGAGAGAGCCTCTTTCATTCACAAATGTGGGTGAAAGGCACTCCATTACACTTCATCGTTGATAGCAGTAGCTAGAAGAAAATCATCTCAGCAAAGGTCGTCGAGCAGTTGGACCTGCTGACAACACTGCACCTACAACCCTACACCATCAGATGGCTCCGTCAAGGAAATGATCTTCGTGTCAGCCAACAGTGTTGCTTGTCATACGACATCAAGCCATTCAAAGATGAGGTATTGTGTGATGTTTCTCCCCTTGAAGTTTGCAATGTTATTTTGGGCCAACCTTATTTATGGAAATGTCATGTTGTATATGAGTCTAGGCCTCACAGTGTTATATCACTTTGAACATGAAATTGTACAGGATACCCGAGGTAGTCCCACCTAATGTTATTTCCTTGATCTTTGCCAAGCAATGCAAGAAGGTCATTTCTCATACCAAGAAGTTTGTCTTGTTCGTGATTCGCTCTCAGAGTGAAAAAAAGGTTGCAGCCACATCCATGGCCTCTACGCCCGGCCTCTCCACAGAGCATAAGCAAGTGTATAAGGTCATGGAAGAATACAAAGACATCTTCTCATCACCTATTGGGGTACTTATGCACTGTCAGGTCAAGCATCCCATTGATCTGACCCTCGACGCACCACTACCCAATGGGCCAGTCTATCGTCACTCTCTACTAGAAAATGAGGAGATCAAGCATTAGATCTAAGAACTGCTCCATAAGGGGCACATTCGACCCATCTCATCACCTTGTGGAAATCGAATCGTGTTGGTGCAAAAGAAAGATGGGACTTGATGACTATGCATTGATTATTGGACCCTAAATAAAATCACAGTCAGGAACCGATACCCAATTCCCCGAATCGACGATCTTCTTGATCAACTCAAGGGGGACAAATACTTCAATAAGATTGATCTGAAGTTTGGCTTCCATCAGGTCCCAATAGATCATACAAATCTATGGAAAACTACCTTCAAGTCAAAAGAAGGTCTTTTTGAATGGATGGTCATTTCTTTTGATCTAACAAATTCCCTAGAAAATTTCATGAGGATTATGGACGATATCTTGTGGCCTTTCACTAATTATTTTATGGTGGTGTATCTGGATGAAATCCTCATCTACAAAAATACTTGGGCATAACACTTGCAGCATATTCAATAGGTTATGCACACTCTACGGTAGCACAAGATATACACCAACTTGGAAAAATGATCATTCGGCATGGATAGGGTCCAGTACCTAGGCTACATTGTTGATGTACATGGTGTGCATGTTGATCCAACCAAGATCCAAGTCATCTGTGACTAGCCAGCCCCAACCATGCTCACTGAGCTTCAGAGCTTCTTAGGTCTTACTAATTTCTATCGCAGGTTCGTGTCGGGATTCTCCCATATTGCATGGGCCCTCAGCTAAATAACCAGGGATGGTGGTAAGAAAAATTTGTGGGGGGCTTGTCCCAACAGAAAGCGTTCAATGATCTGAAGCAAAGCTTGTGCTCAACCCTAGTTCTTTCATTACCAGACCTGCAACAACCCTTTGAGATCAAGACAAATGCTTCAGACTATGTTGTGGGCGTAGTCCTCACTCAACACGACCACCCTGTGGCCTATCATAGTGAGACATTATCAGATGTCATTTGTAAGTACCCTACTTATGACAAAGAAATGTACTATGTTGTGAAATCCTACCACCAATGGAGGCATTACATTCTCGGGAAGGAGACAGTCATCCACACAGATCATAAGTCATTGTAGTTCATGCAGACACAAGGAAAATTGTAGAATGACTTCCATCAGAAGTGGTCCACATATTTACAGCAATTCCACCACAACATCAAGTATAAAACAGGAAGTACCAACCGAGTCGTTGATTTCCTCAACTGACCTCTAGTCATGACACTCACCACAGTGCTAGACTCTTACAGCCATGAGACCCTCGGACGGCCCCACCTCTATGAGACAGATCCTGACTTCACCAACACCTACCAGATGTTGGGAGAAAACACAGTTGTCACTGATTTCCATCTTCAGGATGTGATGTTGAGCCATCTGGGCCATCTTTTTGTTCCATCAAACGAGTGAGTGAAGCTGATTTGGGAATCCCACTACAGTTGGGTTGCAAGACACTTCGGTGTGGAAAAGACAATGGAAGTGTTGCATCAACATTTCTATTGATAGAAAATTCGACAAGATGTCAGTAAGTATATCCGGTCTTGCACTACCTACGATATTTCCAAATAAGCCACTGAGAAACAAGGCATGTACACTCCTCTTCCCACTCCTGACAGGCCCTTGGAATCCATCTCAATGGACTACATGTTGGTCCTTTCATCCACCAAGCGAGGAAATGAATGTGTTTTTGTGGTTGTTGATCAATTTTCCAAGATGGTGATTCTGGTCACCTGCAAGAAGAGCATCACAGCAAAGGCCACTGCCAATCTCTTCTTTGAACAAGTGTGTGTACACTTTGGGATCCCACAAACCATTATCTCAGATCAGGATAGTCGATTCCTCAGCACATTATGGTCGAGCCTCTGGTCACTATTGGACACCAAACTCACCAAGTCCACTGCCTTCCACCCCCAGATGAATGGGCAAACCGAGGTCATCAACCATATGATTGTGCACATCCTACACATGTACAATTCCAATCACCCCTGCACTTGGGCTGAGATTCTTCCCAATGTTCAACACAACTACAACAGATCCATACATAGCTCAATCGGTAATCCAGATTATTTTCGGCATGAAATGAGAGTGAAGATATAATAAATAAATGTAGAGAGATATATCATATATCCAATAATATAATAGATATTTATCATAGATATAACCATAAACATAGATATACAGTAATACACAATTTCTATTAATGAGTGAAATGCACAAAAATGTAGAAATATAGAGTGAAAGACTCGCTAGAATGGTGGAAGCTTATTTATGAGAAGAGATGTGATGGCTACTCACATTCACAAGAAGATGATTCTTAAAATGAGGCTCCAAAGGCCTTTTTAACATAAATAAAATCCAAAACCCTAACCCCGAAAGATGAAAATCCAACAGTTTTTTGGACCGCGTTTTGGGTAGTTTGGTGTATCAACTTCCTGGGGACCTAACTTTGGCATACGATCTTCGTTTGAGGCGCAAGATAGCTTGTTGGAAAGGCATCATCAAGAAGATTTATTTTGGGGGCTCAATGAGAGCGTTCGTCTATCATTGAGGTGATCGATCCAGAAGATACTTCATTTAGGCCCTTAAAATGGCCCCAAAAGTTTAGGAACCAAAAAACTACTAAAAATAATAAATTGCTAGAAAATTGTTTTGAGCCAGTTGGAATAGGTGGGTGGCCATTAATAACCACCTGGATAAATCCTCCCTCCTTAGGAAGAAATGGTCTCCATTGCATTGAGTGCCCAGGGGAAAGGGAAAATTGTTTGTTGAATCTGCATCTTGATGAGTTGCTTTCCTTGCTAGAGAAGATGTGTTGCTTAGCTTGTTGAAGGTTGTCACGAACCTTTGGTTGGAAGGGTTGGACCTTTTTAACCAGTTTGGCTACATGAGATGAATGTGTGCAGAATGAATCCTTGCGCTTTGCTTCAATCTTGTCGACATGCTTCTGTTGGACAAAAGGTGCTTGGACTAAGGTTGCAGTGGTGTTATTTTGTTCAGCTTTTGAATAGGCTATGAAGAAACCAAATTTTCTAGTATGAGATACTACCTTGCGGAATTGTTTAGGTGGTACAGAAGTTGGAACTACCTTTGGTATCTTGTAGAGATGATCCCCAAGAGTAGAAATGACACTACAAGGTCAAGACTCATAAATAGCATGACGCTTCCACATATATGGCTGACCCAAAAGAACATCACAGACATCCAGTGGGAAAAAATCACATAATACCTCATGTTTGAAGGGATGGATGCCATATGAAAATCAACATTGTTGGCTGACACTGAAGTCTCGTCCCTGGCGAAGCCACCCGATGTTGTATGGATGCGGGTGTGGTGTTGTCGAAAATCCCAATTGTTTGACTACCTCTGTTGAGATGAGGTTCTTTTGGCTTCTGTTATCAACAATGAAATGCAACGGGGTCCCCTTCACCCACATATGTGAATGGAAGAGGCGCTCCTCCTCTTCAATATCTGTTGGTTCTTCTGGTTGAATTTTTATGGTCGTGACAGTAGCAGTGGGATCTGTGTCAATGATCTGTCTTCTACCAGATTTTTTTGAATCATATTATGAATCAGGGTTCGGCTCCTTATATTTGATCTCGGCCACTAATGACTATTTTGAGTGACATTCATCGGTGTTGTGCCATGGGATTTTGTGGAAATCACACCATTTTCCAGTGTCCTTCTTCGTCTTTCCATTACCCTTCTTTTCATGTGGCTTGGACTAGTTTTCAAGGGGTTGTTTGTTAGGGTCATCTTTAGCATGCTTTGGTTGTTGAAAATTTGCAGACCCTAACTCCCATTTGTTCTGATGCCTAAATTTCTGCTCGATTTTGACAGCATATCGATAAGCAACACCCAGTGATGAGAAGTCCAGAAAATCCATTTCAGTTTGGATGTATCTATGTAGAGCCCCATAGTATTTCAGAACCAAATGTCCCTCAGAACCTTTGATACCTAGCTTGGTGCACAAGGTGTGGAAGGTATTGGTGAACTCTGACACTGCTTGGCCCCTCTCTTTCTGCAGTGTGGTCCATCTCATGTATTGGTCGTCATAGTTTCCAATGGGGTAATATTGTTCCTTGACCACATCCACAAAAAAATCCCAAGTGGGATCGGCCCCATATATTCCAGAATCCTCTGTGGAAATTTTCTCCCAGTAAGTTTCCCACCAATGTTTGACATGGGGGAGAGCCTTAAGGAGTGCGAAGGTGATCATTTCCTAGTCGGAGAAATAACCTTCTAGCAGATTTAACCATTTTTCTAGGACATCTGCATATATCTGTCCTTCAAATACAGGAATATCAAAATTAATGTGTACCTTGAAAGGTGAGGTGCCTCCAAAGTGGTCGCTTGATGAATATGTTCATGTTTTTATCGGAAGGCGTTGAAGGATGGGAGGAAAATTCTCCATAATTTTGTCCCTCTGTCACGTGAGAGCTTGCTCAAGCAACAAATTAATAGAATGTTATGCTCCGTCATTTTTATTTTCTTCTGCCATGGAGGGTTTCTTGGGCGTGCAAGAGAAATTGTCCTCGAGAGAGACAATATCGATACCCAACTTTTTATACTCGGACCTCATCGGGGACATGCACTGAAAAACGATCAAGAGCAGCCTGCTATGATACCATTGATCCAGATTATTTTCGGCACGAAATGAGAGCGGAGATATAATAAAGAAATGTACAAAGATATATCAGATATCCAATAGTATAACAAATATTTATAATATATATAACCATAAACATAGAGATATAGTAATACACAATTTCTATTAATGAGTGAAATGTACAAAACTATAGAAATACGGAGTGAAAGACTCGCTAGAATGGTGGCAACTTATCTCTGAGAAGAGATGTGACGGTTGTTCACATTCACAAGATTATCATTGTTATGATGAGGCTCCAAAGGCCTTTTTAACATAAATAAAATCCAAAACCCTAACCCCCGAAGACGAAAATCCAACAATTTTGTGGACCCCGTTTTGGGTAGTTTGGTGTATCAACTTCTCGGGGGCATAATTTTGGCATATGATCTTTGTTTGTGGCGCACGATAGCTCGTTGGAAAGGTATCATTGAGGAGATTCATTTTGGGGGCTCAATGAGATCCTTTGGCTATCATTGAGGTGCTCAATCTAGAAAATACTTCATTTAGGCCCTCACAATGGCCCCGAAAGTTTAGGAACTGAGTTGGTTGGAATTGCCAGAAGATTGTTTTGAGTTGGTTGGAATAGTTGGGTGGCCACCAATATCTACCTGGATCAACCAGCCACATCCCCTTTCAGGTGGGGTTTGGATTTCAACCATTGGGTCCCATAGATGTTGCACTACCCCTTGCAACCACCTAGGTAGACTCGTCGCATACTCCAACTGGAGTTGACAAAGCCACCTGTTTCATCGAGTTGATCCAACACATCTACCAATGGGTTCAGGGTATTTTATAGAAGAACAATTCCAAGTACAAGCAGTTCCATGATCAACACCAGGTGCCACACTAGTTTCAGGTGGGAGACAAAGTTTAGTTACACTTGTAGAAAGAATGCCTTACAGGTTCTCATCGGAAGCTTCATCCAATCTATTGTGGACCCTACACCATCACCAAGGCTGTGGGTGACAATTATTTTGAGCTCAACCTTCCCCCCTTCCTTGGCTTTCACCCAGTGCTCAATGTGGACCTCCTTAGGCCTTATTTTCCACCATTAATTGACACCTCAAAGATAGCACAATAGTTGACACCAACAGAGCTCAAATCTGACTGCATGGAACAATAAAACATTGATCGTATCATAGACACACAGGTCAATGGCACTCGCTAGCAAAGGATCCATCTTTATCGAGTTGTTAAAGAAGGACAGCTTCTACACCAAGGCAAGTGGCTCACCCAGGGCCAAATTCAACAGAAATTTCCTCATCTAATGGGGGCACTCAATGTAATGGATACCATTGCTTCCTAATGGGGGAGGATTGATCCAGGAGGATCTTGGTGATTGCCCACCTTTTCCAACTGGCTCAAAATAGTTTTTTGGCAACTTACTATTTTTAGCAATTTTTCGGTTCCTGAACTTTCAAGGCCATTTTGAGGGCCTAAACGATGCTTTTTCATGATCAGGAACCTAAATTAAATCCAAATGCTATGATTGATCCCCCTAAATGAACATCTTCGGCAATGCCTTTCCAGTGAGCTATCGTGTGCCCTAAACGGAGATCGTATGCAAAAGTTACAACCCTGGGAAGTTGATGTACTAACTTACCCCTATAGGGCCCACATGACTTTTGGTGCTTCATCTCCTAGGGTTAGGTTTTTTTATGTATAGGGTTTTGGCATTCATGTTTATTGTAAAAATTCATTTAGATCCTCATTGTACTCATATTCTTGTGAATGAGCATAGCCATCACATCTCTTCTCAGAGATAAGCAGCCACCATTCTAGCAAGCTTGTTTTAGTCTCCATTTTGCAGTTTTCAGCATATTTCTTATTTAATAGAATTCAAGTTTTAATGTATCTCTATTATTGTTCACTGTGTATCTGTGTTCACATTATAAATCTGTGGTTTCATTTCATTCCGCTCATATATTCGGATCAAATGAATATGCCTTTATTTGACTGAGAGATTTGCATACCTGGAAATAAGGACAACCCACCCAACATGGACATCTCAAATTATGTTTGCATGTTCTTTGAGAACATTTGACCTAGATGATCAAACTCACTTCCAAATATGATATCATCTACATAGACCACAATGATAATTATATTTCCATTTTCTTCTTTGATGTAAATATTACTTTTTGCAGTTCCTCTCTTGTATCCTTGTTTTTGTAAGTACTTATAAAGCCTCAAATACCAAGCTCTAGGTTTTTGCTTTAGACCACAGAGGGATTTCTTCAATTTGCACACATAATCTTGATTTTCTGTCACCTGCAATCCCTTAGGTTGTTCAATGAATACTTCCTCTTCCAAATTTCCATTTAGATATGAAAATTTAACATCCATTTGATAAACTTTGATACTCTTGTAGCTTGCAAATGCCAGAAAGATTCTAATGGCTTCTAGTCTGCTACTGGAGAAAAAGTTTCATAAAATTCTACCCCTTCAACTTGAGCATACAATTTTGATACAAGCCTTGCCTTATTTCTCACTACTTGTCCATCCTCATTCAATTTGTTCCTAAAAACCCACTTGGTGCTAATTACATTCTTGTCTTTTGGTCTTGGAACTAACTCCCAAGTTTCGTTTTTCTCAATTTGATCTAATTCTTCATTCATGTCATTAACCCAATTTTTATCTTTGCTAGCTTCCTCGAATTTATTGGTTTCTATTTTAGACAGTAGAGATAGATTTGCATGTTTTGGTGATCTTATCAATTTCCTTGTTGTTTGGACACCTTTGTTGTTCTCTCCAAGAATCAGTTCTTCAGGGTGGTTCTTTTGAACATACCTTGAGGGAGTCTTTGTGTCTTTTCTAGGAGATTCCTCTTCTTCTTCTTCTTCTTCTTTTGCATTATCTTCCTCATTTCCTTTCTCTTCTTCTTCTTCTTCTACATTATCTTCCTCATTGTATTTATATTCTTCGCTATAGCTTCTTATTGTTGGTTGGCCATTTGTTTGCATCGTGATCCTTCCAACCTTTTCATCATCCACTCACACATTTTCACTTTCAACAATTTTGTCTAATATCATATTTAAACATCTATAGTCTTTTATTTGAGAGGAGTAACCAAGGAAAATATATTCATCAGATCTGGAGACAAATTTTCCAACGTTATCATCATCTCTTTTTATGTAGCATTTGCTTACAAAGAGATTAAGGTGTTTGACATTAGCTAGCATGCCTTTCCATAATTCATATGGAGTTTTGTCATTATTAGCTCAGATTTGTACTATGTTCATAATATAGACAACTACGTAGACTGCATCCCTCCAAAATATATCTGACAGTTTGGCTTGATTTAGCATTGTTCTTGCCATTTCTTGCACAGTCTTGTTGTTCCTTTCAAAAACACCATTTTTTTGTGGAGTCCTTGCAGCTGAGAATTGTCTTCTTATCCCATGATCTTCACAAAAATCATTAAACTCATATGATGTGAATTCCCCTCCATTATTTGATCTCATGCATTTGATCTTCAAGTCTGTTTCATTTTCAACTAATGCTTTGGATGATTTAAATTTCCCAAAGGTTTCTGATTTATGTTTGAGGAAGACTACCCAAGTCATTCTTGTGTAATCATCAATCAACAACATGAAGCAACGATTACCTTGCAGACTTTGTGATTTGGTTGGCCCACAGAGATCAATGTGGATGAGTTCTAATGGTCTTGATGTTGAATATTCCTTGGTTCTAAATCTCACTCTAGTTTGTTTCCCATGTTGACAATGTTTACAAATTGCGTTTGAGGGATTGATGATTTTTTGCATTCCTCTTACTGCCTAGTAGCTACTGACCTTAACTAAGTTGTCAAAACTTAAATATCCCATTCCATTAATCCATAACCAACTTCAAATGTTTGTCCCACAGAACATACTTCTTTATTAATTTTATTTAGAATGTATGCATTGTTTGGAATTTTGATTGTTGTTGCTACCAATCTTTTAGTGTCTTATTTTCTTATTCTACATTCTTGGGAGTTAAATAGGAGTGTGTGTCCCTGGTCACATAATTGACTGACACTTAGAAGGTCATGCTTTAAATATTCAACTAGTAGAACATTTTTTGATGTGACCTTCTAACTTCCAAGGCTGACTTTACCTTTCCCAATTATCTTGGCAAATGTATTGTCTCCAAATGAAGCATTTCATCCCTTCTCTATCTTTAGCTTAAGGAATTTGTTTTCATCACCAATCATATACCTTGAAAATCCATTGTCTATGTACCAATAATGATCCGGATTATTTTTGGAATGAAATGAAAGAAGAGATATTACAATGAAATACACATAAAAATTGCCAGAAACGGAGAAATACAACAATACATGATTTATATTAATGAAAGAAATGTACAGAGACTGTAAAAATACAAATTCCAAGACTTGTTAGAATGGTGGCATCTTTATCTCTCAGAAGAGATGTGACGGCTACGCTCATTTGTAAGAATATGATTACAATGAGGCTTTGAAGGCCTTTTTTATGATAAACATGAATTCCAAAACCCTAGACATCCAAAAACCTAACCCTAGGAGATGAAGCACCAAAAGTCATGTGGGCCCCATTGGGGTAAGTTAGTACATTAACTTCTCGAGGTTGTAACTTTTGTATACGATCTTTGTTTTAGGCGTGTGATAACCCATTGGAAAGGTCTTTTTGAGAACTATGCAGTATGCCATCAAACTCTAACTATGTCTACAGTTTTACTATGGCAAGCCAAGAAAACATTGTTTAGATCCCCAAAACAACCCTAGAAGTACAAAAAGATGTACTGACATGAAAACTTCCAAAATAAGCCAGTTGGAATAGGTGGGCGACCACCAATATCCACCTGGATGTTGTGTAGGGTTTCAGGACAGCCCCGTAAGTGTAGAACACATAATTACAAAGAAATGTCCCCATTACAGAGAAACGTGTTGAACTGAAAATTGTCTAGATGAGCCAGTTGGAAATTGGAACAGGTGGGTAGCCACCAATATCCACCTGGATCAATCCTCCCCCCTTAGGAAGCAATGGTCTCCATTGCATTGAGTGCTCAGGGAAGAGGGGAAAGCATTTTCTGAATCTGAATCTTGGTGAGTTTCATACCTTATTGGCGAAGTTGCATTGCTTGGTCTGTGGAAGTTTTCCATGAACGTGTTGTTGGAGGGGTTGAATCCATTCCACCAACTTGTTGTCTCTAGGCTTGATGGGGCATTTTGTAGGCACCATCTTAGGTGAAGAAACAATATCTGAAATATGCTTCTGTTGGATAGAAGGCGTTGAGGTTGCAGTGTTTGCAGTGGCCTTTTGTGCATCTTTTGAATAGACTATGAAGAGGATGAATTTTGCAGTATGAGAGATTACCTTGTGGCATTGTTTTGGGGGAATAGTAGTCGGAACTACCTCTGGTATCCTATAGAGATGACCCCAGAGAGTAATAATGACATTGTGGGATCGAGACTTATAAACAACCTGATGTTTCCACATATATGGTTGGCCCAAAACAACATCACAGACATAAAGTGGGGAAACATCACACATTACCTCATCCTTGAAGGGATGGATGCCATAGGACAGGCAACATTGTTGGCTGACACAGAGATCTTGTCCCTGGTGAAGCCACCCGATATTGTATGGTTGCAGGTGTGGTGTTGTTGACAACCCCAACTATTTGACAACCTCAACTGAGATGAGGCTCTTTTGGATACTGCTATAAAAAATGAAATGCAATGAGGTCCCCTTCACCCACATCTATGAATGGAAGAGGTGCTTCCCCCTCTTCAGGATCTATTGGTTCTTTCGGTTGAATTTTTTCGATTGCGACATTAGAAGTGGGGTCTGCGACAATGATCTGTTTGTTTTCAATATTTTCTAGATCATATTCTGAATCAGGGTTCGGCTCCTTGTCTTTGACCTTGTCCACTAATGACTGTTTCGAGTGACATTCATCAGTGTTGTACCAGAGGATTTTGTGGAATTTGCACCACTTCCCAGTGTCATTCTTTGTCTTTCCTTTACCCTTCTTTTCCTATGTCTTGGAATGGTTGTCTGGAGGCTGTAGGTTAGGGTTGTCTTTACCATCCATTGGTTGTTGCGGATTTGCAGACCTGAACTCCCATTTGTTCTAGTGCCTAAATTTCTACTCGATTTTGACAACATATTGATAAGCAGCTCGCAATGATGAGATGTTTAGGAAATCCATTTCGGTTTGGATGTACCTATGTAGATCCCCATGGTATTTTAGAACCAGATGTCACTAAGAGTCTTTGATACCCATCTTGGTGTGCAATTTATGGAAATTATTTGTGAACTCCGACATTGTTTGGCTCTTCTCTTGCTGCAATGTGGTCCATCTCATGTACCAGTCTTCATAGTTATCAATAGGGTAGTATTTTTCCTTGAATGCATCCATACAAAAAATCCCAAGTGGGCTCGGCCCCATATATTCCAGATTCCTCTATGGAACTTTTCTTCCAGTAAGTTTCCCACCAATTTCTAACATGGGGGAGAGCCTTGAGGAGTGCGAAGGTGATCTTTTCCCTGTCAGAAAAATTGTGAACAGAGAAATAACCTTCTAGCATATTTAACCATTTTTCTAAGGCATCTGCATCTATATGACCTTCAAATATGGGAATATCAAAATTAAATTGTACCTTGAAAGGAGATGTTCCTCCAAAGTGGTCACTCGATGAATATGTGTCTGTTTTATCGGTAGGGATTGAATGATGTGGGAAAAATTCTCCATCATTTCGTCCCTCTGTCGCGCGATAGCTTGCTCAAGAAACAAGTTAATACAATCTTTTGCTCTACCTTTTTTATTTTATGCCTCCATAGAGGATTTCTTGGGTGTGTGAGAGCGATTTTCCTCAAGAGAGACAATCTCAAGACCCAACTTGTTATACTTGGACCTCGTCCGGGACATGCATTGAAAAACGATCAAGAGCAGCCTACTCTAATAACACTGATCCGGATTATTTTCAGAACGAAATGAAAGCAGAGATATTACAATGAAATACTCATAAAAATTGTTAGAAACAGAGAAATACAACAATACATGATTTCTATTAATGAAAGAAATGTACAGAGACTATAAAAATACAGAGTGCAAGACTCTCTAGAATGGTGGCAGCTTTATCTCTGAGAGGAGATGTGACGGCTATGATCATTCATAAGAAGATGATTAAAATGAGGCTATGAAGGCCTTTTTATGATAAACATGAATGCCAACACCTTAGACATCCAAAAACCTAACCCTAGAAGATGAAGCACCAAAATTCATGTGGGCCCCATTGGGGTAAGTTAGTACATTAACTTCGTGGGATCGTAACTTTTGCATGCGATATCTATTTTAGGCATGTGATAGCTCATTGGAAAGGTCTTTTCGAGAACTACGCATTGTTCAATGAAACTCTAGCTATGTCTACAGTTTGATTGTGGCAAGCCAAGAAAACATTGTTTAGAGCCCCAAAACGGCCCTGGAAGTACATAAAGATGTACTGACATGAAAACTTCCAAAATAATCTAGTTGGAATAGGTGGGCAACCACCAATATCCACTTGGATGTTGTGTATGGTTTCAGGACAACCCCATAAGTGCAGAACCCACAATTACAAAGAAATTTCCCCATTACAGAGAAACGTGTTGAACTAAAAATTGTCCAAATGAGCCAGTTGGAATTTGGAACAAGTGGGTGGCCACTAATATCCACCTAGATCAAACAGCTTTCTTTGTATTGAGCATGCATTGCTAAATCACATTCTTCTTGAGAGCTCCTTGCTTGTTTATTCTTCCAGACTTTGGTGGTATTGTTGACTGCAGTGTGTTTTTCAATAGGGGCATGTGTCCAACTTATGCAATCCTGAGCTTTATGGCCAAAATTGTGGCATTTATAGCATTCAATATCATAGTTAAAAAATGGAGCAAATGAATTATTGTTTATGTTTATCAACATGATTTTTGACTTTGTTGTTCACATAATTATTTCTTGGAGCGTTGTACATGCCTTCGTTTCTTCTTTGGTCATTTCTTGGATATGCTCTGCAGTCTATTGCCTTATGTCCAAAATTGTTGCATGAAAAATAGTTACCAAGATATATATATTCATACATGTTCATAGTAGGTCTTATTGGTGTCATCACCTTTCTAAATTCATTCTTCCTATGCAAGAAAACTAACGTCTACTTCATTGATGTTCTCATTACATTCAATGGGATTGATAAGGATCGTAGCATAACTATTTGGTTCTTTCTTGGTTTTCTGTAATGTGTGGTTGGGATTGTAATCAAGTCTAGTTCTGTCGAATGGTGATCTTTGGTTATTGAGCATATTGTCTAATATCATGGAACTTTGTTCAATTTTTTTTACTATTGTTCAATTCAACTATAAGTACATCGATTTCCTTCATTAAGACAACATTTTATTTTTCAAGTTTCTGGCAATCTTCTTCTTTGTTTCGTATTTGACTCATTATTTCCTCTTCAAATTTCTTATGTTCTTCTAGTTGAGAAACCAGATCAAAATTATGTGACAATTCTTCCTTCAAGTATCTATTCTTTCTTCTGAGCCTTTTTATTTCATCTACGACACAGAGTAATTCTTGTTCAAGATCAACATCCACATCTTCATTTTCTCCAATCTCTAGGACAATATTATTGTATTCATTTTCATTGGACTCTGTTTCTTGGGCCATGGACAAAACATCTTCTTCCATCTCTTCATCACTTTCAAAAGATAAATCGTCGTTCTCTTTGGAATCGAGATTCTTCTTTTGCTTATGGAAGTATTTTTTCCTTTGATTTTTACCCTTTCTTCTTTCATTAGAGTTAAAATCATCCTTATCTTTGTTGCCCCTATTTTTATTATGAGGGCATTTGGAAACAAAGTGTCCTACTTCACCACAATTAAAACATTTAAAAGGAAGCTTACCTTTATTTTTTTTGGTTCCTCTCTGGATCCTTCTCACAAAGTTGGCGTCTTCTACATCATAATCATCATTGGAGTTGTCACTTGATATTTATTTTATTTTGTTGGTCTTCTTTGAGGCTTTGAATGTTGCTTCTCTTTTAGGTACTTCTTATTTTCCTATTCACATATCATAGGCTATAAGAATCCCATGCAAATCATCCATTGTTAATTTGTCAAATTTGTTTCTGTCTTCAAGAGTTGATATCTTAGGATTGAATCTCATAGGAAGTGACATGAGTACTTTTTGCATAATTAATTG
>ML793580.1:34691-67193 GCA_009831015.1 Picea engelmannii
CTATAGTAAAAATTGAGAGAAATTTCATGAGTAATGTGAAGAATTGAACCTCTTTGGAAATTTCGAACATAAGCAAACTCAAAAAAAATTGGGTATTTTTGTGTACGATGATGTTGGCATGATGGGGAGGCCACGTGTCAGCTGACGTGGTAGAAGAAAGATGTGTACTTTCACGGTGGCAGGTAAATGTTGGATGGGATGACAGTTGTCAGGTGATGTGGACCCATGTGGTAGGCCAACTGTCAATCCCACAAAACCACGATAAGAAGTGGAAAAAAGTGGAAAAATGGTTAAGTGTTAAGACTTCTCAAACGAACTTATGAAATGAATTCTATAAGATTATGAGTCCGCGAGTCTGCAAGTCTGCGTAGATGGAAAAATGGTTAAGTGTTGAGACTTCTTAGACAGACTTATGAAAGGAAGGTTGTAAGATTATGAGTCTGTGAATCCGTGAATTCGCAAAGGAAAAAGAAGCTAAGTGTGGGCAGCAGGTTCATCAAAGGTATGAAGATATGTTATGAGTCTGCGAGTCCGCCACCCGCGAACCCGTGAATAAAGTAAAGTTTCTAAGAATGTGAGCAATTTAAGAGTGACAGAACGCGAGAGTGTACTTTGGAGGCCACGAAAGTTTTGAAGGGGGACACGAGAATTAGTCATGAGGATTCGTGGACCAGCGGAGTCCATGTTTTCACTCAAGAATGTATATATATTTATTAAGAATTCACAAGAAATCATAAATAAATTAGTTTTGATAAAATTTCGAAGAATAAAATGTTGTATAAAATGATGGATTTGCTAAATTCTTGTAGCCTTATAAATCCTGTTGTATACACATTTTTGTAGAACCAAGAACATAATTCAACATAAGCATAATTCAACAAGAAGATTAGTAAACCAAGACATGGATGATGCCCAAGGAACTTACAATTATGAAGATGAAGGCAAAATGTTTGGTATGTGTCTAGATGCTACAGTAATAGAAGCCAATGGGCATGGAGAAGACGGAAAGGAAGAGAGCATGAACTTGGTGGAGACCATAAAAATTTTGCAAAAGGATGTCCAAAGTTGCAAAGATGATAACAAAAAGCTTATGAAAGCCAAGGAGAAACAAGAAGGCTTTAACATCAAATTAATGCAGATCTTCGATAAAATATAGAAGACGATGTAGAAATTTTAATACAAATTATGTATTGTCTGGATTCTCCTAATCTAACAATTATATGCCACTGTTAAATACATAATCACTTCTACTAAAATTCTTGTGGAATTTAAAACACGATTGCCAATTGCAATATCAAGAAGAGAGATCAATCACACATAACACAGATGTTTTACCGGGAAAGCATAAAGCTAAAAACCCCACTATCATATATTATGTATATATCATGGATCATGAAAAAATCTCATTCAAAACTCTAATCCAAGAGCTCTCATTACGATATACAATCGTCCCACACTGTCATACAAAAATTGGCAAATGCATGTGTCGATTTACTACCTCCAGACAACCTACCTCCTCTGTGCAATCCTTGTTGATGGAAATCCCTGCAATGAATGAATCCCTCTTGCCTAGGTTGTACATTCCTCATGGGAACATCCAATGTGTGTGTGGTTCCATGAGTGCACTCACTAATGTCACAACTGATAGTCAAATTGTCCCTTTCACATGTTATCTCAACTGGGTCTCCACTGGATCTGACATGCATGTAGTTAACAATGGTAAATCTTCAGTTGCATGTGAGATCACTAATTGTGAATTAATTAATAATTAATTCACTGATCTCTCACTAGTGTAAGTTCAGTTACAACTAGTACAACTGAGCTTAACTCACTTAACTGAGTTAAACTACTTTACAACTCACATAACTACACATATAACTCTATTACAACTTCGAATCACTTAGTTACAACTAATTCGACTTGCATGTCCCACCAATCAACCTTTGAACTCGAATTTCCTATAGCTAACTGATTTTCCACTTTAGTTAATTATTTCCAAGTGCTCATTGAGAATAGATTAATATTCATTGTCCAACTATTATTAAGGAATAATAATAGTTGACATACATCTATAAATAGAATTCGCTCACCATCTATAAATAGACATCATCTATAAATAGAATTTTCTCATCATCTAAAAATAGACTTCCACCTAAAAATAGCCTGAGGCTCCATCCTAGTGTAGGTGCATAATTTTTACTAGGATCTTCTTGTTGAATCTCAACACTACCTCTCAACAAGAAAGGGATTATCCTTCACCCCGATCATGTCTCTATGGTATTCGAATTTTCTCCTGGTGAGCGCCTTCGTCAGAATGTCTGCATCCTGATCTTCCGTAGGAATGTATTGAAGCAACATGATCTTCCACTGCACACAATCTCTGATATGATGATTTCAGATATATATATTCTTAGATCTATCATGAAACACAGGATTAAACGAGAGTTTAATGCAACTTTGATTATCACAATGAATCATTGTCGGATCTAAATGAGAACCAAACAAACCAACCAAGATCTTTCTCATACAGATAGCCTCACATGAAGCTTGACTCGTTGCCATGTATTCCGCTTTCGATGAACTGAGTGCCACGGATCTCTGCTTCCTGTTGTACCAAGAAACAGTTGTAGATCTGATACTAAAGATCCCCCCTGATGTGTTATTTCTGTCTGTTGGGTTGCCCGCCCAATCTGCATCCGTGAAGCCATGCAACTTCACTTCATCCGTCCATCTGTACCATAATCCATACTCAGATGTGCCCTCAAGTATCTCAGGACATGCTTATCCGCCTTCCAAAATAGCTTGGTAGGCTTAATCATCGCTTGACTCAGTTGGTTAACCGCATAGCAAATGTACAGTCTTGTGTTCACTAGATACATTAGTGAACCCACTAACTGTCGATAGACAGTAGCATCCACTACCTCTCTAGAAGTAGCATCCTCTTTCCTTCAGTTTCCTGGAAGAGGAGTATCCATGGGTTTGCAGCCCTCCATGTGAAACTTACCCAGTATCTCCCTTGCATACTTGCCTTGAGACACAAAAATTTCACCATCTCCCTGTCATATTTCCAATCCAAGGAAATAATGAAGGAAGCCCATAACCTTCATCTTGAACTCCTTTGCAAGGTCCTCCTTGCATGAGTGTATCAGCTGCTCATCACCAATCAGTATCAAATCATCAACATAAAGAACAATGATTAAAAGCTTACCCTCCACCATTGCATCAAGCCAATTGGGATCCTGCATTGCTTCCTGAAAGGAAGATGGTTCAGTCACAATAAATTTTCTCATGAGAGCCATGTATCCAGTAAATCGATCAGGAGACTGTCTTTGTCTACACTGTGAAGTAGGGGCTCCTACATTCTGTGCAACATCTAGTCTCAATCTATCAGCTTCCGTGGTGCGCTTTCTTCCATTTCTGATGGGTGGATCTGCATGAGTGGATTCCTCCACTCCATGAACCTCCTCATGTGGTTGATCCACATCTTGAGACTCATCTTTGGGAACCAACAGTTCCTCCTCTGCATGCAAGTCTAGCTCCCTCTTAAGCGACAACCGCATAGCTTTCCCCTCATCGAATTTTATATCCCGTCGCATAATAGTCATCTTACTGTTAGGAAAATACACACGATAATTATGGGGTGTTCTTGTGTACCCCACAAATATCCCAACTGCAACAGTCGACTCCAGCTTCTTCCTGGCATTCTTGGTCACATGCACATAAACAGATGAGCCAAAAATATAAAGTGAGAAATAGTTGGTTTCTTACCAGTGAAAGGTTCTTCAAGTGTACTCATGCCAAGTACTCTATGAGGAAAATAGTTTTGCACATAAACCGAAGTGTTGCATGCTTCCGCCCACAAATGCATTGGTAGGCCCTGATCATGAAACATCGCTCATGCTGCACCCACGATCGTTTTTTTCTTCCTCTCTGCGACCCCATTTTGTTGTGGGTTATGAGGCGCTATGAGTTCTCTTCGAATTCCTTCTTTGCTGCAGAAGTCTTTGAATTCATTAGAAATGTATTCTTCACCATTATCGCTCCTCGGATCCTTCACTTGCTTCCTAGACTCTTTCTCCACCAATGATTTAAACTCACAGAACTTTGAGAATGTTTGATCCTTCTTCTCCATGAAGAAGATCCAACATTTACGAGAAAATTCATCAACAAAAATAACATAATACTTATGTTTTTCTATTGAAGAAACCGAGAATAGTCCACACACGTCTGTGTGAACTCTCTCCAGGATCACTGAAGCACGGTTCTCCTTTTCATGAAAGGTGGACTTTACCTACTTCTCCATGGTGCAACCCTTGCACTGATCTAACTGAGCAAGTGTTCCCATTGGAATTCCAGTAGATATTAATTGCATGATTTTCAAGGCTCCATGATGAAGATGGCCCAATCGTCTGTGTCATAATTCACCCTCATCCTAGCTCACCACTTTTTATGCCTTGCCCATCATGGTAGTGCATCCATATACCTCCATCTTGTAGAGATTCTTAACTCGAATCCCTATCTTCTTGACTTGACCCATTGTTTTATGTCGCAGGAAAGATTTTCCATCGTTGAAAACAACGTCATAGCCTCTATCCTCCAACATTGCGACTGAGACCAAGTTTTTCTTCAAACCTAGAACATGCATAACATATTTCAATTGAAATGGTTTACCTAACTCCCTCTGAAAGGTAATGGTACCAATGTCAGTCACATTGTATCATCCATCGTCACCCATCTCTATATGCATTTTGAGATCTTTCTCCTCCAAGTCACTAAAAATCTCCTTATCTCCCGTCATGTGGAAGGAAGCGCCACTATCCAAATACCACATCGATCCCAATGCACTTGACTCCATGCATGTGATCAAGGAGAAGTCAAGTTAAAATTGCGAGGCAAGGGCTCACCAGCTGCAACTCCAACAGCCTTCTTGTTCTTCTTCTTCTGCGGACAGTTAGTAGCGATATGCCCATGTTCGTGATAGTAAAAACACTTCACTTTGGACAAATTCAACTTCTTGCCTTTAGACTCGAATTTTGAATGAAATTTCTTCGCCTTCCCTTTCCTTGCCTTGGCATCCAAAGCACAATCCTCTTCATCATCATGTTTTGATGAAGAGCCATCTCTAGTGTTCTGCATGAACTCCTTCTGCGCTAGATCCGACCATAGTCGTTCCCAATCTGGCAATTTTTCCCTTCCATTGACAGAGTCTTGATAACTGTACCAATTCTTGGGAAGTTCTAGGAGAGACAAGATCGCCAAATCATCATCAGTGATTGTTATTCCCACACTCCCCAGCTCATCCCGACATTGGACAAACTTCGTGAGATATTTTGGAATGGAGCCTCCCTTCTCCATCTTGATCTTCCTGAGTTTATCTTTGAGCACCAATTTCCTATAGTCGTTGTTGTTTTGGAATAGATCCTTCAAAGCCTTCCACATTGCATATGGTGTGGCTTTCCCATGGAGGTTTGAGACAATGTGGTCTTGTAATCCCTCCAACAGGATCCTCCTAGCCTTTGCCACTTTCTTTTGCCATGCATCAAGATTTGCAGCGTCTGGAGCATCTAGCTTAGGAACATCCTTGTCAATGAATTCCTTCAATCCATTCTCTTCGAGTACTGCCTCCATCCTGTCCTTCCAAGAAATGTAGCTTGAGCTGCCCTTGAGTGCACCAAGAAATTCCTTTATGATCAACATAGAGGAAGACCAACTTTCCAAAATGTGTGGGAAGACAAGAAAAAGAGCAATATGGAACAGAGGAGGAAGGGGGAAAAGCCACCATTCTTATGAAATGATTCTCAAGGATAGCCAATTCCTAAGGAACCCAATATGACTAAGACAATGGGGAAAATACCAAGGAAACCACCTATTCAATGTTGGGGTTATGGGGGAGATCATATGTATATAGATTGCCCTCACATAGGTGAAAAAGTGAGGATTTTTCACAATGTACAACGATCTGAAACAATGGAGGACATAAGCAAAAATGTACCTAGGATCTACGTAGCTCTGGATAACAATAAATTTAAGTTTCATTCACATATGATTGAAGTGGAAGGTAAGATCAACAACCAACCCATTGTTATTTTAATTGATTCAGGAGCTAGTCATAATTATCTAGATCCAAGGATGGTGGAAAGATTTCAATTGCCAAGAAGCAAGCTTGGTAAACCTTGGTTGGTTCATCTAGCTACAGGAACTAAAAGGAATATTAATGAGATGGTTAAGGCATTCCCAATAGACATGAATGGATTAAGCACAAGGGCATATTTGAATATCATACCTTTGGGATCGTGTGACTGCCTAATCGATATGGATTGGTTGGACCAACATGATGTTGTTATAGACTATTATAATAAGGATTTTACCTGCTTGGATGAAGAAGGGAACCTGAGGATAGTTCAGGGTATTGCAAGAGCAGTAACTATCAAAGAATTTTCAGCCTTGCAGCTAAAGAAAAACTTCCGGAAAGGATGTCAAGTATTTGCAGCACATATGGAGGAGTCACCTAAGGATAAAGTACGCAGTATCGAAGATTATGATGTCGTAAAAGAGTTTGAATATATATGTAAAGAAATATCGGGGTTGCCATCGAAGAGAGATATTGAATTCTCCATAAATCTGATGCACACGCACATGCAATATTGAAGGATTCTCAAAGACTGCACACGCAATCGCTTCCTTGAAAAAGAAGGGTGTGAAGTTTGAGTGGACATCATATTGTGAAAGAAGTTGCAAATGCTTGAAGTATTTGTTGACTAGTTCTCCAATATTGATGATTGCAAATCCAAATGAGTATTTCATTGTATGCACAGATGCATGTAAAGAAGGACTTGGTGGAGTTCTTAGTCAGAATGGACATGTGGTGTGCTATGAATCAAGAAAATTAAAGGAACATGAAAGACATTATGTTATTCATGATTTGGAATTGGTAGTCATAGTGCATGCCCTGAAGATGTGGAAGCACTACCTCATGGGGAAAATATTCGAGTTGAGGACAGACTGTAGTGGTCTGAAATATTTATTTGGGAAACCAACTCTAAATTCCAAGAAAAGTAGGTGGATATAATTCCTTAGTGAATATGACTTTGATATAAAACACATCAAGGGTAAGGAGAACAAGCTTGTTGATGCACTCAACCGGAGAGTGTATGAGATGTATGTTACAACCATTAACATGTACACATCAGAGTTGAAAGATAGAATTTTAGAGGTCGTGAAATCAGATCTATAGTACATGGAAATAAAGACAAAATTACAACAAGGTATTTTGTAGCAGAAAAATGAGAATTTTAAGTTAAAAGAGGAGGAATTTATTTTGTACAGAGGCAAAATTTATGTGCCAAATTATCAAAAATTGAAAAATACGATATTAAAATAAATGCATAATGTTCCTTATGTTGAACACCCAGGTTACTAGAATACTATTAAAGTTGTCAAGAGTCAATATTATTGGCTAGGTATGAAGAAAGAGGTTGTTGATTTTATTTCCAAGTGTTTGGAATGTCAAAAAGTCAAAGTTGACCACAGACACCCAACTGGTCTACTACAACCATTATCCATTCCTGACTAGAAATGGGAAGCTGTAACAATGGATTTCATCACCAAGCTGCCCAAAACAACCAAACATTATGATTCCATCATGGTGGTGGTGGATAAGCTTACTAAAGTTGCCCACTTTATTCTAGTAAAGCTCACTCACAAGGAAACCAACAATGATGATATTTATATGAGAGAAATTGCTCAACTACATGGTATACCCAAGACAATTTTGTCTGACAGAGATCCAAAATTTACATCAAATTTTTTGAAAGGATTATTCAAAGGATTTGGGACCAATCTAAACTTTAGCACAACTTATCATCCAAATTCAGATGGGAAAACAAAGAGGGTGAATCAAGTGATTGAAGATATGTTGAGGATGTATGTGATGGATAAACCATCCAAATGCGATGATTGTTTGCATTTATCAGAGTTTTCTTATAACAATGGGTATCGGACATCTCTAAATATGATCCCATTTGAGGCACTTTATGGCAGAAAATGCAACACACCAGTGAGTTAGGACAACCCAACAGAGTGGTTGGACAAGAATTACTCAGGGAAATGGAAGAGCATATGGTGAGAATAAAATTGAATTTAAAGGTTGACCGGGACATGGAAAAAATTTATGCTAATAAGGGCATAACTCACATAGATTTTGAAGTGGGTGACCATGTGTTTTTGAAAGTAAAGGCCAAGAGAAGTTCCTTGAAGTTGGGAAATTGTTCAAAACTAGCAGCTCATTATTGTGGGCCATTTGAAATCTTGGAGAGGATTGGTCATGTAGCATACATGTTTTCCTTACTTGCATCAATGTGTATTCATAATGTATTCCATGTATCATTGCTTAAAAATCATGTGCATGATGCTAATCATATCATTGATTGGAATGTGATTCAAGTGGAGAAACAATGAGACTTCCTAGTTCAGCTAGTATGCATATTGGATCGGAAAGTCAAGTTGCTCTGGAATTGAGCAATAGGACTAGTAAAGGTCCAATGGACCTGGTATGGTCCTAAGGATGCAACTTGTCGCCATGAGGATGCTATGCAGAAAGAGTATCCACATATGTTTGAGTATTTTTGAATTTTGACAGTATATGTGGATCTATTGCACTAAGGACATTGCATAAATAAGGGGGAGGGGAATGTAATACCCCTAGGCCGAACTCCATTGTATATATAAATGTAATTGTATATAAAGAATGATTAACCATGATACTTTGGGGGCAGAGTGCCTTTGTATGAATGTATTTTGAGGCCAAAGTGCTTGTATGGTTATTGTGTTGGTGAGCCAAAAGCTGAAAGGCCAACAAACCTATTTTTGTAAAATGCAATCACACTCAATTTTAATGAAAACACATCACTGCTCCATACCAACCATGTAAAAGAGTATGAGGGGGGTAAACTCCACCAGAATGGAAAAAGGGGGCTAAGAGTTTGTGGAAAAGGAGCTAAGCTAGGGGGCTTAAACCCAAAGGAATATTTTATTAATATTCTCGAAAATGTATAAAGTATAAAATATGGATATTTAAATATATCCTAAGTCCTTACATTGAGAAACGTATCACCTTGTGAGGGAATCCATGTGGAACCAAGCTAATTCCCAACATTACAAGTGTTAAGTGGGAACATGAAAATATAATTGCGGAAATTTAGTTTCTTTGGGGGGCATCTTTCCATTACCATTCTCACCTCACTACCTCTATGGGATTGTCATTTGTACCTTCATGCTACAAACACCCATTTTTGTACATGTATCAAGGCTTTGGTTAGTTCCGGGGCTAGACTGAAGAGCCAGGTTGTCGTGCTCGTAGAACAAAGAAGAAGAGGGTTGGCAGGCCCATAGGACACTGAAGAAGCAGGTTGTGAGGCCCGTGAGCATTCTCTCTAGGTGACATAACTTTTGGGAATTGATTTCCCAAGGTGTCAAACTGCAGCTACAAGGCTTTAAGACTTCTTGTCTAGCCTATTCTTGAAGCCCCGGGAGGGAAGTGGGGCAGTCAAAGGATTGTTGAGCACATAAGGGGAATACTTATTGGGTTGGGACAAGCATGTGGGGAATGAGGGACTGTAGGTTGTTAATTTGAGTTGGCACCTGCGTCTGAGTTGTATATTGTCAAAGAGACCTTAGCCTGGTTAGAAATCCTTTACCCAGGTGGAATTGAGCCCCAGCTCAGGGGTGACCCACTGCTAAGAGTTTATGAGCGGTTTGGTCTAAGGTTGGGAGGAGCGTGGAAGGTCTACATGCAGTTGGTGTTTATTTCATGAGATATGTGTCTTTGATGTGCTTATTTTATTTACTATGTGTATAATTATGTGTCTTCTGCTATGGAATCTCTGTGATAATGGTGTTTATAAATTATTATTGTTAATCCGCTCAAATATGTTCATATGTAGAACATTTCAGTAATTTAATTGTGTGTTAATTCAGGTGTTGTGTTAATTTAGGTGTTGTGTTAATATTTATACATCTGTTTTCATGGGTTTTCATGTGTATGCTACATTCATATTTTCTGTTATTATTTTGTATGAATTTGTGCATTTGTAGAGTATTTGTATGATTTAAATTAGTATCAAAGTTCAAAATTTTAAGTGGCATAGCCCAACATGTGGCTAGGAATGTTACAAAGTGGTATCATAACAATTTTGTTGAGTTGATGGTGATGGGAACGTTACAAAGTGGTATCAGAGTTGTTAAAAAAAAGAATAAATAAAGGGAGTTTTTTTGTGGCATGGCTCAGCCTAGGTGGCTGGGAACATTACATTTTATTTGATCTCAGCATGCATAATTGTTGTCTTTGTGTCCATTTTCTCCAATTCCAAATCATAAGCAATTATTAATAAACAAAAACCTAATACAGTCCATATTGGCCATTGGAGAGAAAGTCTTCTCATAATCAACACCCTCCATGGAACCCTCTGAATTATACTTCATATTGAACACCCATTTGCATCCAACCATGTTCCTTCCTTCAGGTAGCTACTACAAATGCCAAGTCAGGGTCTATTCCAAGGCCTTTATTTCTTCCTTCATGACTTACTTTTAGTGAGGTGGCTCGTCACCATTAAGAGCCTCTTTAACATTTCTTGGCTCATCACCCATGGAATATAACACAAAATAACTAAAATGAGTTGCCTCATAGCCATCTTTGTCAACCCTCTTTTGCTCACAAAATATCCTATTCAAATCCTATGCTTGATCAAGTTGATCATGTTTGGGATGCACATTTTCATTAGGCCCTAAGCGTATATTTTATTCAAGATGATTTGTGCATCCTTCCTTTGTAATCTTTGTATCCAACCGCTCTGACAAGTTTTCAACTTGATTTTGAACGCTACATTAGAAAACTAGAATCGCTACATGTTGTGCCTTTTATTTTGATAAAAAATATTCATGTTGATATTTACATGATCCAGGTGGATATCAGTGGCCACCCACTTTTTCCAACTGGCTCAAAACAGTTTTCTGGCAATTTACTATTTTTAGCAGTTCTAACTTCCAGGGCCATTCTGAGGGCCTAAATGAAGGTTTTTCGGGATAAAGCTTCTCAATGAAGTCGAAGGCATGATTGAGCCCCCAAAATTAATATCCTCGATGATACCTTTCCAATGGGCTATCATACGCCTAAAACGGAGATCGTATGAAAAAGTTACAACCCCAGGAAGTTGATGTACTAACTTACCCAGAGGGGGCCCACGTGACTTTTGGCGCTTCATCTCCTAGGGTTAGGTTTTTGGATGTCTAGGGTTTTTTTCATTCATTTTTATTGTAAAAAGGGCTTTAGAGCCTCATTGTAATGATCTTCTTGCGAATGAGCGCAACCATCACATCTCTTTTTAGAGATAAGTCGCCACCATTCCAGCAAGCTTGTTTATGTTGCATTTTACAGTTTCAGCTTATTTCCTTATTGAATAGAAAACCAATTTTACTGTATCTCTATTATTTTTTGTTAAGCACCTATTAATAATCTGTAGTCATTTCATTCTGCTCATAAAATCCGGATCATTACAAGATTTCTCCTCCTTGGATATCGCATTTAAACAACAGTATCATGTCGATGTTCAAACAAAATACACAACTTGTAACCTTTAACTCCTAAATATCCACACACCCAAACACTTGAGATGTGAAACATAGAGATTCTATCCACTCCAAGCCTCCTTTGTTGTCTTGCCACCAAAAACTGAACTAGGTGATATGTTGGTTAAATAGTTTGATGTAGAAACTACTTCAGACCAAAATATTTTTCTCACATTGCCATTTGCTTTCATGCTTTGTGCTTTCTCCACCAAGGTTTCATTCAATCTCTTAACTAAAACCATTTTTATTAGGAGTATGTGGCAAGCTCTTTTACTTTGCAATACCTTGAGATTTGTAGAATAACTCGAATTCCTTCGAACAATACTCACCACCAATTTCACTTCTAAAAGCCTTTACCTTCTTCCCACTTTTCATCAAAGGTATTAAAAATTGCAAGTGCATCACTTTTCTTCTTCAATAAGTATATCCATGACTTCCATAAGAAGCCATCAATGAAAGTGATCAAATAGTGAGATCCTCCATTACATCTCTCATAATTTTTCTCTTTAGACCGACCCCTAATCACCAAAGATTTTGAATCAATGTTTATTTCAAAATTTATTCTCTTTGTCTCCTCCTGTAGTGAGTGACCCATGATCTCATCCAAATTGAGATTCTCTACCTTTGTATCTCTAATGATGGAAACTATTAGTTTCTCCAAAGAATATGAAATACTATAGAGAAAATCTATGCATCACTCATTGTCCTTTACTTCATCATTGAGGCCTTACATTGATTATGAAAGCCATTGAAGGCATTATGGTGATCAGTAACCCTATCTCCATCCTTCATCTTCAAAGCATGCAACTTCATCCACTGGTATATTGAAGTCATTGGGGATTTAGCCTCACAAAACAAGCCAAGATTTATCTCAAAACTTCTTTGTTGCAGTTTACCTTGACACATACATTAACACAAAAACAAATAAATTAGGATCAATCATGGCAGTGACCTTATCATTCACTATTGTCCCAATCCTCTTGCTCCACAGTGTCGAGTTTAGTCTCCTTCATGACAACTTATGCTCTCTTTCAATAATCCAATATTCCATCTTCAAATTCCACAAATTGAAGCTTTGGTCATTGAATTTCTAAGTCTTCAGATGTAGACGTTATTTCTTCTATCACATATATCTTCCCAGCCTCTCACTGAAGTTGGCTACCTCGAAAAATTGTTGCAACAACACAAAACTATCCAGCTCTTTGATCAAGAGCTCAACAACCCAAGATTCCATGAATTGGGTTTCCTCAACTTGGTGACAAAAGCATCTCCTTGAAGCCAACCATTGCTTTGATACGAATTGTTAAATCTTTAAAGCAAACCACAAAAAATAGAGAATGTCTACAACACATAAATATTGAGTAGAAAAATGGAATTTCCAAAATAGCAATACATTGATAGCAGAAAAGCACACATGACAAAAATATTTATTTCTTTCACCAAGGACAAAATTTGTCACCTTTTTGTTTTCTTTTATTTTATAAAGAATGTGCAAATGTAGAAACAAGACTCCCCCAAAAATTAAGAGTAAAATTGCGAAACTACTTTGCTTCTAAAAAACAAGTGTAATTTGGACATTGTTTACATGAGCTATATACAATTGGAAAGTACTAATTATATTAATGATGTGATCGACAATACCCTAACATCATATACACTTGTTTTGTGGTGTCTTAGAATTGCTTATATATGACTATAAAATCTCCTTCTCTTAAATTTCTATTCTTAATACGTAAAAGAACATCTTGAAAATAATTGTAAATCACCATACCTTTGGCTATGGGATAAGAAAAATCTCATCTTTGAGACTCTTGTCACTCTTGTTATCTTGTATGGGTGTGAAGTTTGGGATGCAGTATCTCTCGAGAATCTTGGAGAAAGAATTTTATAACTTATAATCTCAAAATTAAGGGCAATACACCCTATCCTATCCTCCTCATCGAAGTGAGCCTTTCCCCCGTTGAGAGCACAACTATGATTAAGTACTTAATGTACAAGAACAAGATAAACAACATGGATAACAAGAGGCTGCCCAAAATTGCTTCAGAATCTAGCCAATATCGCCAATGGATCAAGCGGGGATGGCATAATGATGCCAAGTCTTGGCTAAATCATTGGGGAATAAAAGAAGAAGTTATTCTACAGAACATAGATGATATTAAAAAAATTGTACAAGCTAAATTTAAGGAGAATCTATGGTGTGATAAAGAATTAGAGGATAAAATAAAATTAAGATATTATAAGGAGGTGGTTAACCCTAACTTGGAAGATCAAAAGTATCTCTATATTTTGACTAATGTAAAGAAGAGAATCAATATTGCTAAAATAAGAACTAATTCTCATGAGTTGCATAGTGAAATTGAGCGTTAGACGATCCTCAAAACACCATGGCAAGAAAGAATCTGTCACCTTTGTGACACGGGTTGAAGATGAAAAACACTTTCTCCTAGAATATCCTGCATATACCCAAATTGGATCCCAATTTCCAAATATTTGTCACAATACCGACTTTCCTAAGTCATAAAAACTTTAGTGATCTTGGAATGCTTCTCTTAATGTTTTTCAAGCCTCGAAATAACATTTTAAATAAATACAAGTAACTTTTCTTAAGGTCTAATAGACCAATTTTTGTCTTAGTAGACATTAACCATCATATATATATATATATATATATATATATATATATATATATACAACCTAAGTGGGCCCAATGGTTAATAACATGTATTTCCTCCTAAGAGGTCACAAGTTCAAATCAAGAGGAGGTAAGGTATGTATACCTCCGTAGACTTTACCAGTCAAATCGTTGGGTGAACCTTAAAAATAGATTATTATTATATATATATAATTTTAAAAATAAAATAATTATTTATTATTTGGTAAATTTAAAATTAAAATTAATAAACACTTTTCATATACAAAATAAAAATAATTTTAGTAAAGATTCTACTCAAAATAAATTACTACATTAAAAAGAGTATCCACAAATCAAAATTGGTAAAGATTTAAAATAATACATAATTTGCGAAATAAAATGCGATCTCTTTATAATGTTATTATCAAGAAAGGCAATCCTCGGGTGGAGTGTTAGTGACACGACAGGGGAACATCTGAGCCCCTCTAAGATCTGTGTTGGTAGAAACGTGGTTGGCGACGTGTTAACCAGCCCGGCGTGGAAGTATGTTATTTAATTTGGATATGAAGGCAGGCTCGTGTGATAGCTTGCCACGTATTTGGGATCATCACTACGCCTGGAATCCTTTGTACTTCGCAACAATGGTGGATATGACTAGAGTTAGTGGTAATCAATCCAATGTGAGGGTGGACAGTTTCATAATGTAGCATTGTGGGGTGAGAGCAACAGAGAGCGACATTCATAGAGAGAGACATTCACATCCGATGCGAATTATGATTTTGAGTGGAAGGGATATCTTGTCGATGTGTTATAGAGATGAGGTAAAGAATACAATAGCATTGTTCTTTTCCATATCGTGTATGCTCATTCTTCTGGTATTTCAGTTTCAGTTTGAATTCATGCCTCCAACTCGTGGTTACGCGTGTGGGTACATACGGGGTCATTGTCGTCTCCCAGACACGTCTTCCTCCAACAACATAATCCCATATCCCCTAGCTCGAGAGTCATGCTATCGACTCAAGAATTTGTTATAGATTTTCGCCTAGAACCCCCCTCCCCCGGATTCAGGAGAATCTAGAGTCAATCAAGACAAAAATTGGATTGGAGAGGGCTTCCCTCCATGACTAGGTGATGGACGCAAAGATAGGATATTGGATTCTAGGCACGGGGGCATCAAGAGAAAGAGATATGAAGTATCTCAAAATTGTGGATCATTATTGGCACATTAAAACATTCTTGGGTGGAAATCTTCTAGAAAGTGATGACAAATGGGAAGTTATGTAGGAGAAAATGTGTTGATATTATGGTAGCTGCGGGAGGTATTAACCTCCACGTGTAACCTTAACAAGAATAGAATATTTCAGGAAGCAAGAAGAAACCATAAAGTATTGGAGATAACCCTAGAAGAGAATAGAATATTTCAGGAAGCAAGAAGAAACCATAAAGCATTGGACATAACCCTAGAAGACAAGTCGACTAAAGGAAATATTTAATATTGAGTTTTTAGCCTCTCGAATGAGAAGTCGGCCTAGACAACTAAGGAAGAGCAGTATAAATAAAGGATGTCAGAGCTCATTTCCACACACACAACTCGCAACTGTAGAAATTTAGTTGTGTGCAAGTCTGGAGAATAGTTGCAGTTGCAGCTACTGCAACTTCTATTTTCGGTTTTAGTCTTGGACTCTCTCTTGGTTATGGTTTGGACTTTCTCGTTGGTATGCTAACTCTAAAGAGTGATATGCTACCTTGATTGGCTATTAGGCCTAGGGTTTGCTTCTAGAATTATTCTTTGTCAAGTTTAAGGTGATCGGGGGTGGCTTCGGCCTATGGTTGGGTGACAATATTGTTATATTGTCTATGGTTAAACGAGCACACCTATTATTTCTAAGAGGTTATAGGTCCACACTATCTTTGAACAGTCTAACCACTGGAAGATATATTGGGAGGATTTGCTCAGTTACAGTTGCAGTTGCAATCAAAGTTTTTGTTGCAGCAACGAAACCCTAACCCTCTTGTTAAGGCACCTTAAGTGAAGATATTGACCTAATTTCTGGATATCCTAGTGTGCCCTAGCCTAGCGCACCTCTCGGTACTCTTAGCAAGATAAGACGTCAAGTTTGAGTTTTTGGTCACAGTCAAAGGTTGACCAAGTCAAAGTAGTCATGACCTGCTCTATGAAGTCAGAAAACGAGTTAGAAGGGGATTCTAACTTCAGAGCATGGAAGATGTTGAAACATATATATTTTCCTAAACATTAGACTAAAATAAATTTTGTTTTTGTTTAAATAAAAAGAGCACAAAAATGCACTTGTATAATCACCGTCGAAATAAAGTCCTCCGATCAATCCAACGGTTTAAATGTCTTAGCAGATTATGGAGTCGCCCTTTGTTTAAAAAAGTCAAAACACTAAGACAATTTCCAAAGTTTCAGGTTTCAGGGTTTCGCGATATAAGCAGTTTAATATACAATGAACTCTGAAATCTCGATACGCAAAGTTGCGAAAGTTAATTTAAAAATTAAATCGAGTTAATTAGAACGATTAAGAATGTTTAACGGTAATTAAAACTCATCGTAATTTTGCGTTTCGAAAATCTCGTCTTAAACAACAGCCTAAAATCCCAATATGCAAAGTCACGATATCCTCTCTTAATTGTGATTAATTAAAAAGGGTTAAACATACTTAATATAATTAATTTCAATCAGTCGCACTTTTCAGGAATTGGGGAATTATCATGCATCATGCCCAAAAAACCCCGAAGAGTGAAGTCCCAAAAACATTAAGTTCTTAAGCATGTTTAATCTAAACCTCTAACCAAAAATTAATGACATAAATTGGTTTTTCGCACTTCTGTGTTTCGGGATTTCTCAACGATATTACATCCAAAACTCTCGATCACAAATCGCCGATATTGGACAACATTTATTTTGGATCAATAGAAATATTTTATAAAGTAAGACGTGTATCTTCAGTTGTACCCTCCTCATTAAAACAAATAATTTCATCGTTCGTAGAAGCACGCTCGAGTTAAGGCAGACTGAGGATGAATAAAAGTTTTTATTTCAAAATTCATTTTCACTTCCAGCAAAGAAGTGAGTTTTACTCAAAGAAAGCTTACACATTCTCCTCTGTAATAGGTATTCTCTTTTTATCACATACACCATGGCACCCAGGAAAACGTTGAAGAAGAGTGATGAGGGTGGTGAAAGCTCAAATCCGAACTCGGACATTCTATTTGATACCACACCACATGTTGTAGATTCATTCAGGTCTTGGACGCAGATTTTTGAAATCTTGGAGCATGAAGTCATAAATTTCCCAGATGATTCTGGAGATGAAAAGACTGATAAGCATGGAACTAAACTCAGAGTTATAGAAGAGGTTGAACTTCATAAAATATCTACACGGCCGAAGCTCATGCCATATAATGATATGATAAACTGGGCTCTGAAGAACACCGACGTACAGACCAAGAGCATCATAAATCATCAAAAGGTCATTGTCGTCTCTTTCAAGCCAGAACACATTCAAGTAATGTACAAGTTATCCCATGTTTCTAAATATATTTATAATCTTGCATTCGTAGAAGAGTTTCAACGAAAGGAATGTACAGAATTTGACCAAACCTATCCAGATATAATAAAAACATGGTGGGGGATTCCAACAAAATTCAGAGTTGATTCTCGTGGTGTTTATGCCACTGCATCATTAAATGAATATATGGTCTATATAGCTATGATTCTATGTAGACTTTTCAGAAAGAAAAGCCCTACCCATTTCTTGGTGAAATGGGTATCAATCATGCATGAAGTAGCCGAAGGTTTCACTTTCGATTGGGCTAATATTTTGTCTGATAACCTAACCAAAGAAATTGTTGAATGCCAAATGGAAAATTCAAAAGGCCAACCTGCGTCTTTTTATATGTCTGCATACGTCATGGACGCCATCTCTTAAATGACTCTATTTCCCCTGATGAATTGGATTTGGAACCCAACTTGTGCATAACCCATCCATTTCTATCATTCTAAACCATGGGAAGAAAAGGTTAAAGATTTTTTTTATGAGATCTGTCAGTATGTAGTAATTCTTGTTCATCAAGCATTGTATGGTTATCCACCCCCTCAGATTTCAGAGAAAATTATGGAAAACCTTAAAACGGTTGAAGATTGGTTTATTGAAGAGAATTTCTCTTATATTAGAGTTTTTGAATGCTCAATTTCCCCTCATGCTCTCCCAAAGTTTCTACCTGACATAATGATGTGCAGAGAAGTGGCTTACCAAATAATAACAGGAGGCATCAACAAAGAGTTAAAAGCAATTCAGAAGAAATTCTAGCCATCTTTTACTCTACAGGTTGGAAGGTTTTCACTGCTAAATTTTGCTCATTCTAAGATGGAAGTTGTAGCATTAGAGGATGTTAAACTGGTGGACGTTGAGCTTAGAAGACATGATCCATATCAAATTTTGAGAAATCACCTAGATCAATGCAATATGAAAACATATGAGCATGAAGACTCCCCCTGTGATGATGTATTCAAAGAAATCAGAGTCTATGAGGAGGTACTAGACAGGGTCCAAGCGTTAACCCCTGACATACAAGACAAATTTTTCGCTTTTCAAAAACACAGACGAAGTGGGTTGAAAAAGATATTGCAGGGAGAACCAATAACCACTCCCCCAAAACAAGGAATTATACCTCCAGGTTTTGAACCAAATTCCTTTGGTAAATAGACTACTGAGGAAACTCCAAAGAATCTTGAAGTGTCTTCGCAAGGATTAGAAACTTCGCAGGCAGAACATCCAGAGTCTAAAATAGGTTTTAAATCCGAGACACCTCTAAAACAGAATCAAATGATATTTCCTTTATCATAAACTACTCATGTTGATACCTCCAAAACAACAGAAGGAACACAATTCACAGAGTTAGGCAGTCATATTACAGCATTAACCCCTTTATAGTCAAGTTTAGGGATTCCCAGTCTTGAAGTTATATATGTAAGTGATCTTACCCCGATCTCTATTGAAGTGATACCTTCCTCTGACTTCTTTTTCAGTAAGAAGAGGAAATTTGTGGTGAAACAAGAAATGCATCTGAAAGAAGGTACAATGGTAAAAAAGCACATACTATTATTAGATGGGAAAATTTTGGAAGATGAAGATTTTTCTACAGAGGTGGCAGGATTTTTGGGAGCTTTTTCAATGACCAACTTATTTTTTGTTGATAATCTGAAAGTAAGGCTGAGACA
The DNA here is from genome assembly GCA_009831015.1 of Picea engelmannii. Taxonomy (NCBI): domain Eukaryota; kingdom Viridiplantae; phylum Streptophyta; class Pinopsida; order Pinales; family Pinaceae; genus Picea; species Picea engelmannii. Next base: position 54,197 of record ML793580.1, read on the forward strand.
GAGAAATCAGATGATAAGTCAGCTGCGAGATCAAATAAGGAATATAGAGAATAATGTCAAAAGAGAGGTTAGCAAAGAACTCGAACAGGCTAGAGCCAAAGACAAACAAGAAATTCAACAACTTAAATCTGATCTTGAAGAAGTACACAAGACTTCTCAAGCAAGTCAAGGGCAGGTCATCCAACACAAAGAATTGGTAAGGTAGCTGCAAGCTAAAATGAGTTCTACTGAAAGCCAGGTTGTAAATATAGCAATGTTTCAATCCTAGGCATTAGAAGTGCATCAGAAGTTGGAAGTAGTACAACAAAGCATGTTTTCTAAGGTAGGGATCATCCAAGATTATTTTTGGCAGATGGATCAATCATCAGATAATATTAGTTTCAGAGAAAAAGAAGCTACTACAGCCCGAACAACCTTTCAAAAGGCAATCGTATCTACGGCTAGGGAAGAGGTACCAGCAACTCCTAGATTAACTGTCGCAGAAAAAATCAGGGTTGATATCATACTAAAGGCATGGGAGGCCAATATAGTCGAGAGTAAGAAAATGGCCAAAGAAATAAAGGAAGATTGTGAAGAGGCTTTTGATTTGCTAGACAAAAAATCATTAGGCATTGGAAAGGACAATTGTGCTGGAGTATTAGGGAAAATCAATGTTATAAAGCATCAACTGGACATCAAAGAAAGCTTAAAAGAATCCCAGATTGAAATTTCACAGTTGAAACAGGTTGGCGTCGCTCAAATGGATAGATGGATGGTAAATCCAAATCTACAGTTGCAATTAATAAATTTTGAAGGTAAAAGGATTGAAGACAGGTTGCTAAACTTACAGAGAAAGTTGTATCATTTTTAAGCAAAGGATGTGACAGAGCCTTCCAAAATTTTAATACGGTTTCTAAGCAGGTGCGTCGATTGTATCGAGCCAGGTGAAGAAAGTACTTCAAAGAAGTAATGAAGTAACACATGCATGCTCATTCTGTCAATTTGAGAAAGAGATAGAAAGGAAACAGGCGAAACGGTTCAAGTTTTTATTTTGTAACCGTTAATATATAGGAGTAAGGAAAATTCCAACCGTCTAGGGTTGGTAACATTTTGTATAAATATAATTTCAAAAGACTTAAAGAGGGATTTTTCCTGGCCGATTGTAATAGAGAGATCTCTCCTTTTCGAGAATTAAGACAAATGCAGACCAGAGACTCCATATTTCGTCAATCTTGAGTTAAGTGTTCTTATGTTCTTTCATATTCCAACATCTTTATGTATATGTCTTTGATGAATGATTAATCACAACTTAGTACAACATCTATTGCGGTTATATGGCTCATTTAGTTATCTGATTGTTTATAGATTTTCCTCTGGTTTGGCTATTAGAAAATACAAGACCTATGAATTAGTTAGATTACCACATTTTATGTTTCATTAAAGGTTTCACATCCATTCAGAATTAGTTCTTGATTTTACCCAAAGAATCAATAAATTATATAATAAAATCCCAACTGAGGTTAAACCTTCCCAACCTGCAGCAAAAGTAACTTTTGTTGGGGCTTTTGATATGGATTTTGCTCTATTGTTGAGAGAAAGGAGATCTGTTGATCTCACTAAAATGCAGGATGACATTGTTGAAATCGAATCAAATATGATTGCATCGGGAAATTTAAAAACAAAATTTGAAACGGGAAATAAAGAAACTAGATGGTGCAAAGAACAAGCAGGATCCTCTGGATCTGGGAGGTCTTCGGAAGATAAGATGGATGATATGGCGAGAATAATTAAAGAATTGTCAAATAAAATCTCAAGAATGGAATTAGACCAATCAAATAATGATCAGTTCCCTGGAAAGGATTTCAAAAGGAATCCTAACCCTCAAATGCAACAAAGACAAATTAAGAATGAATATCAAAAGATTCAAACCCCCTTTAAAAATGAAAATTTTATAGGAGGAGAAGACATGCAAAATTTGAGGAGTTAGAAGAAGATATAAATAATCTTGGTGATGATTGTCAAGAACCTTATTTGACGAGACAAGATTATGAAAAATCCTTAAATACAGAATACAAATCTGAAAATGATGAGAACAGAAATATTAAAGAGGATTCAGATTATCAAGGAATCGTTGATAATATAATGGTCGAACTCCAATAGAAATACAATTTAAGGCCTAGAAACAGTAATATCACAACCGCCCCATCGAAGAAAATTATGCCGAGAGGGGAAACAGACGAGGCAGTTGCAAAAATTGCTGAAAAATAGACAGTTAAAACCAAGACTGTTGACACACAGTCTACTAAGACAAAGCCAGTAGAAACACTAGTTATTAACACATGGAAAGTGGAGGTTCCTATGGCTGAAACAAAAACATCACAAATAAATAAAACTGAAAAGAAGGGGATAGAAGTCCAAACCACAAAAGTTGATAAAACAACAGGAAATTTCAGTCTAGAAAATGAAATTAATAAAATCAAAATCCCTATACCTTTGGTCAAACTGGCAAAAAACCCAGTATACAGAAAGCAAATTGCTAAAATAATTGATTTTTTAGACAATGAAATTCAAGTTGGCGTTATAAATTTAGAAGACGATAAGCCTAAAATAATTTTTGGTCCAGATTTCGAAGGTGCCAGAGATACCGTCACCCCTTTCTATATCACCCTAACTGTGCACGACCACCTGCTCTATAATTGCATGTTGGATTCTGGAGCCTCTCACAATGTAATTCCTAAAGCCATTATGGGTAGACTTGGTCTCGAAATAACTCGACCATATGGAGACTTTTATTCTTTCAATTCGAGAAAGGTTAAATGTGTAGGTATGATAAAAGATTTAGTAGTTAATCTTGCACAAGTCCCTGTAAAAAGTGTTCTGATGGATGTGGTTGTTGTTGATATACCCCCAAAGTATGGCATGTTGTTATCCAGGTCTTGGGGCACCAAACTTGGAGGATCTCTCCAACTCGATGTGACATACGCCATAATCCCAAACTTTGGAGGACAGTTCACACGCTTGTACAGAGAAACAAGGTTGGCGTTTACAGTAAGTGACCCACTGAACCCAAATAAATACCATGTTTATATTGCCGATCAGGATTTATGGAATTGTATTTTGTCTATTGATGATGATTTAGATGTATGTATAAAAGAAAATTGTACAGAAAAGGAAAAAGAAGAAAAAATAAGTAAAGATGTATATAGTTCTGGAGTTTGGAAAATATATTTTGATGGTGCTTCATCTTGTGAAAGAGCAGGAGCTGGAGTACTATTTGTAGCACCTGACGATGAGTTCATCAATCCTTTTTCTTACAAATTATAGTTGGACATAGATTATACTAACAATGTATGTGAATATGAGGCCCTAGTCTTAGGATTACAAGCTGCCAGAAAATTAAAGATTAAGAACTTAGAAGTCTATGGTGACGTTGAACTAATCATAAAACAAATTAATCGTCAATACCAGGCTAAACACCCAAGGTTGATATCTTATAGGAACTGTGCCTGGTATCTAATTGAAAAAAAAATCTCATTGGTTAATGCTCATTACATCCCTATAACTGAGAATCAACGGGCAGATTCATTGGCTAAAGCGGCCTCAACCTTTGTGCCTCCAACGGTTTTCAAACTTAAATACCATATAGAGATGAGACATAGACCTTCCATACCGAATAACATACAACATTGGAAGGTTTTCGAGGATGATGAACAAATCATGAAATTTTTAGAAATGGTGGATGACTTTGTCGAAACACATGTCGACCAAGAAAATCAGAATGATCCCGCTTGGATCATGCAGGAAGGGGAAGATCTTCAAGAGTTTCAAGATAAGATTGCTAATCATCGTATGCTTATTTTGAAAACTAATCTGATCCCCAAAGTTCTGATCCCCTTAGAGAGGTTATTTAATCATGACGACATTCCCTTGAACTCCACCTTATAGCCTCAGCCAGAAGAGGTTGAAGATTGCGATATAGGCACCAAAGAAAATCCTAGGTTTGTAAAATTATCTAAGTACCTTCCTCCTAAAATAAAAAGTAAGTATGTTGAGTTTCTTAGACAGTATAAGATGTTTTTTCTTGGTCCTATGACAAATTAAGAACTTATGACACCACTATAATGGAACACAAAATTTCTCTGAAACAAGGTGTCAAACCATTCAGGCAGAAACTCAGACAGATTAACCCTATATTGTTGCCTGTGATAGAGAAAGAAGTAAAGAAGATTTTGGATGCCAAGATCATTGTCCCACTCAGATACTCTGAGTGGGTAGATAATTTAGTTCTAGTAAGAAAGAAAAATAGTGAAATCGAACTGTGTGTAGACTTCATGAATCTAAACAAATCATCACTCAAAGACAATTATCCATTTCTTAAAATGGATCACGTTTTAGAGAAAGTAGTAGGATCTAATAGAATGTCTATGATTGATGGCTTTTCAGGCTACAATCAAATCACAGTCCCTTAAGATGATAAAGAGAAAATTGCGTTCACTACCCCTTGGGGTACCTTTATGTATGAAAAAATGCCTTTTGGTTTAATGAATGCAAGAGCAACTTTCCAATGAGCTATGGACATCGCCTTCATCGGCGAAAGAGATAACTTTGTTGTTATTTATCTTGACAATCTAACTATTTTTACTAGATCTGATGCAGAACATCTAGTACACCTCAAGCAAACTTTCGAAAAATGTCGCAAGTTTGGTTTGTCTCTGAATCCCAAGAAACCTCATTTTGAAATGCAAGAAGGTAAACTCTTGGGCCATATAGTGTCTAGGGATGGAATTAAAATTGACCCGAAAATGATTGAAGCAATAGATACTATTAATATTCCCAGGAATAGGAAAGAAATTCAATCATTTTTAGGGAAAATAATTTTTTTGAGAAGATTCATTCTGGATTTCACTGAAATCGTGAAATTAATTACAGATATGCTTAAGAAGGACGGCGAGGTAAAGTGGAAAAACGAGGCTAAGGCATAATTCGAACGCATTAAGAAGTTCATAGGTGAAGCACCAGTACTGGCAAGTCCTAATTATTTGAAAGAATTTTTTAATTTTTCATTTGCTTCTGAGCATACTATTGTAGTTGTATTGTTACAGAAGAATGACAAGGGTTTTGAGCAGCCAATTGCGTTCTTTAGTAAAAGTCTCAGAGATGTTGAGGTAAAATATGATATGTTGGAAAACCAAGCTTACACAATGGTGAAAGCCCTCAAAGCTTTCAGAACCTATGTACTACATTCAAAGATGATTGCTTATGTACCCACCAGTTATGTTAAGGATATACTGGTTCATCCCGATAGCGATGGAAGGAGAGGCAGATGGTTAGCCAAAATTCAGGAGTTCGACCTAGAAGTTAAACCAACTAAACTTATTAAAGGTCTGGGCTTGGCTAAATTGTTGGCTGAATCAAATCTGAAAGCACTCAAAATAAATCACCTGCAAGAGAACGAAGGATTTTTAGAGATAGACGAACTCGATGTCACTATGCCCACAACTGAAATTCTAGGAAAATTCTCTTCTTCGGTTTGGTACAGCGACATTGTCTCTTATTTATTGATCCTTCAGTTCCCCAACGAACTAACCCCATCTAACGCTAGGAAATTGAAGTTACACGCTGTAAAATATTGTATTATAGATGGTCAATTGTATTGGAAGGATCCCCTAGGATTCTTACTGAGTTGCTTAGTAGAATCTGAAACAGAAAAAGTTATAAATGAATTCCACGAAGGAGTGTGTGGAGGACACCACGCCCGGAGAGAAACGACTTATAAAATCTTAAGAGCCAGGTATTACTGGCCGAAATTATTCATTGATGTAAACAATAAAGTCGGAACTTGTAATCCTTGTCAGTTGTTTACAAGCAAGCAGAAAATTTCGGCATTAACTTTAGTTCCAGTTAAAACTGAAGCTCTGTTTTAGCAATGGGGTCTTGATTTTATTGGAGAAATCCATCCACATTCAAGTTCTCAACATAAATGGATTATGACCGCTACAGACTATTTTACTAAATGGGTGGAAGTTATTCCTACGCGAAATGCAGCAGACGCAGTAGTGATCAATTTTTTGGAGGAGAATATTTTATCAAGATTTGGATGTCCTCGAAAAATAGTTATTGATAATGCTCAGGCCTTCAAATCCATGGCCATGATAAGTTTTTTCCAAAAGTATAACATTGTACTAGGACACTCCATGGACTACTATCCACAAGGCAATGGATTGGTCGAGTCATCTAATAAAATCCTAATCACTATAATTAAGAAAGTACTGACCGAAAATAAGAAAGCATGGCATGTACATTTAAAATATGCTTTATGGGCTAACAAGATAGGCACAAAACGGTCAATCGGAATGTCTCCATTTTATATGGTATATGGTACTGACGTCATTTTACACATAAATCTAGCACTGCCAGTAATGAAACTCTGGCAAGACTCAAAGGAAGAACCAAATGACATTACCAGGAGGATAAATCAATTGATTGAAATTCAGCAAAATAAGGCTGAAATAAATGAAAAACTACAGAAATATCAAGATAATATGAAAGCCTTATTTGACCAAAAAGCTAAAGATAGGGAATTTCTCCCTGGTGATTTGGTTCTAAAATGGGAATCCGGAAAAGAGAATGTTGGGAAACATGGTAAGTTTGATCAGATATGGTGCGGACCATACAAAATTACAGCTTTTGAGGGAAAGAATGCATTTTAGTTAGAAAATCTCGACGGAAAGATTCTTAACACCCCTATCATGTTTATCTTATTGCAGGATACTTGCTGATAAGCGGAGAGACTTAAGATATCAAAAAGGTGACATGCATAGATACTCACGTTAAATGTCTCTCGAAACAGGTAATAAACTAACAGTCTGCTTGGCTGGAAGTATAAGCAACTACTAAGGTATGAATTTATGTCTTAAAAACTCAAGTTAAAATTTTCTAGGAGATGTTAATGAGTAATATAGTAATCTTATGTTTACTAATATCATCACCAAAACCTTTAATCATAGAAATGAAAAGAAACTTTTAATTATCAAAAATTTCTCTGGACGAAGTAAGTAAAAAACAAAAAAATAAAATAAAATATATATGAAAAGTAAGCAATAAAAAGAGTTTAAGGAAAAATTTCAAGAGTTGAGTAAGAAGCTCGTTTAAGACCGATTGTACCTACAACAGAACATCTGAAACCTCTTTCTTTTCCCCTGTTCATGTCCAAGCTATTTCTTCACAAGATTCTTGATATCATCTCATGAGCTTCATAGAGGAGAAAGGTCTCACCTTAACTTTGGAAACTCATAAACAAATCTTCAAAACGAGAATAGGTAAAGGTTTTATAATTCCTCTAACTTTAACTGAACCGAAAGTATGTCTAGGTTAATCCTAACTCTCTTCGTCCTTCTAATAGGGTTAAATTGATTAGTTTCTCTCAAGGAAAGTCCCTGAAAAATATAATAAGAATTCCCCTTAAGAACTTCCCTAAAAGAAAATATGTTTGAACGTCAGAGGAGGATTAGTCTAGCGCAATTAAAGTGAGTTGACAGACCTTTGTTGTTAAATTTTAAACAGATATTTTCTCGGGTATATTGCATACCGATTGATTGCCCCCACTTCATGTTTTGAAACAAGACAGATGGTGAAAGGAAATTCATAAAATGATTGCCCCCATCTAGTCCAAAAGAGATGATGAAAGGAAATTCATTAAATGATTGCCCTCATCTCAACATTTAAATGCTAAATTACTAATTGAAGTGGTGAAAGGAAATTCAATGTGGGAAATCTGATAACTTCACCGGGGTACTGAACAGGCTTGTTGGCAGTGAAGCAATGTCTACATATCTGATAGGCTGTTATACATGAATTACAAGATGCTCTGGTAACTATTTCTCTTTTCCGGCTAGATCTACATTCTAAGCTAATGGGAGTCCCTAACTTAAAATATTGGAATTACTTCACCTTGATGCGAACAAAATCAAATAAAGCCTTGTAGAATGACTAAGGTTGTTTTGATTATCTTATACAAATCTGAGGTCAGTTTTAGGAAAGGAAAACTATTATAAGCCTAACTCGAGATCACTGAATGATTTAGTTCTGAGAGTTTTCAAAGTTAAGGATGAAATCCTAAAATCCTGTTTTGAGTTTTCTTCAGATGTGTTTCACAGAATTGAAATAATGACTCCATTTACCCAATAAAGGAACTCGGTCTACATGTTCTTCTCGTCCCTCAAGGAGACGAGATCCCTAGATGGAGCCTATGTTGAAACATATATATTTTCCTAAACCTTGGACTAAAATAAATTTCATTTTTGTTTAAATAAAAAGAGCACAAAAATGCACTTGTATAATCACCGTCAAAATAAAGTCCTCCGATCAATCCAATGGTTTAAATGTCTTAGCAGATTATGGAGTCGCCCTTTGTTTAAAAAAGTCAAAACACTAAGACAATTTCCAAAGTTTCGGGTTTCGGGGTTTCGCGATATAAACAGTTTAATATGCAATGAGCTCTGAAATCCCAATACGTGAAGTCGTGAAAGTTAATTTAAAAATTAAATCGAGTTAATTACAACGATTAAGAATGTTTAACGGTAATTAAAACTCATCGTAATTTCACGTTTTGGAAATCTCGTCTTAAATAACATCCTAAAATCTCGATATGCAAAGTCACGAGATCCTCTCTTAATTGTGATTAATTAAAAAGGGTTAAACATACTTAATATAATTAATTTCAATCAGTCGCACTTTTCAGGAATCGGGGAATTATCATGCATCACGCCCAAAAAACCTCGAAGAGAAAAGTCCCAAAAACATTAAGTTCTTAAGCATGTTTAATCTAAACCTCTAACCAAAAATTAACAATATAAATTGGTTTTTCGCACTTTCGTGTTTCGGGATTTCTCAACGATATTACATCCAAAACTCTCGGTCACGAATCGCCGATATTGGACAACATTTATTTTGGATCAATAGAAATATTTTATAGAGTAAGATGTGTATCTCCAGTTGTACCCTCCTCATTAAAAAAAAAAAAATCATCGTCCGTAGAAGCATGCTCAAGTTAAGGAAAACTGAGGATGAATAAAAGTTTTTATTTCAAAATTCATTTTCACTTCCAGCAAAGAAGTGAGTTTTACTCAAAGAAAGATTATGCCTTCTCCTCTGTAACAGTTATTCGCTTTTTATCACATACACAATGGCACCCAGGAAAACATTGAATAAGAGTGATGAGGCCGGTGAAGGCTCAAACCCGAACTCGGACGTTCTGTTTGATACCATACCACATGTTGTAGATTCAGTCAAGTCCTGGACGTTGATTTTTGAAATACTAGAGCGTGAAGTCATAAATTGCCCAGATGATTCTGGAGACGAAAAGACTAATAAGCACAGAACTAAACTCAGAGTTATAGCAGAGGCTAAACTTCATAAAATAGCTACACGGTCGAAGCTCATGGCATATAATGACATGATAAACTAGGCTCTGGAGAACACCGACGTGCAGACCAGGAGCATCATAAATCATCAAAAGGTCGTTGTTATCTCTTTCAAGCCAGAACACATTCAAGTAATCTACAATTTATCCCTTGTTTCTAAATATATTTATAATATTGCATTCGTAGAAGAGTTTCAACGAAAGGAATGTACATAATTTGACCAAACCTATCTAGATATAATTAAAACATCATGGAGAATTCCAGCGAAATTCAGAGTTGATTCTCATGGTGTTTATGCCACCGCGTCATTAAATGAATATATGGTCTATAGATCCATGATGATATGTAGACTTTTCGGAAAGAAAATCCCTACCCATTTCCCGATGAAATGGGTATCAATCATGCACATCAAGTAGCCGAAAGATTCACTTTCAATTTGGCTAAGATTTTGTCTGATAACCTAACCAAAGAAATTGTTGAATACCAAATGGAAAATTCAAAAGGCCAACCTGCGTCTTTTTATATGTTTTCATACGTCATGGACGCCATATGTTATATGACTCCATTTCCCTTGATGAATTGGAGTTGGAACCCAACTTGCGCAGAACCCATCCATTTCTATCATTCTAAACTATGGGAAGAAAAGGTTAAAGATTTATTTTATGAGATCTGTCACTATGTAGTAATTCTTGTTCATCAAGTATTGTATGGTTATCCACCCCCTCGAATTTCAGAGAAAAATATGGAAAACCTTAAAACAGTTGCAGATTGGTTTATTGAAGAGAATTTATCTTATATTAGAGTTTTTGGATGCTCAATTCCCCCTCATGCTCTCCCAAAGTTTCTACCTGACAAACTGATGTGCAGAGAAGTGGCTTACCAAATAATAACAGGAGGCATTGGAAAAGAGTTAAAAGCGGTTCAGAAGAAATTCTGACCATCTTTTCGTCTCCAGGTTGGAAGGTTTTCATTGCTAAATTTTGGTCATTCTAAGGTGGAAGCTACAACATTAGAGGATGTTAAACTGGTGGACGTTGATCTCAGAAGGCATGATCCATATCAAATTGTGGTAAATCACCTAGCTCAATGAAATATGAAAACATATGAGCATGAAGACTCCCCCTGTGATGATGTATTCAAAGGAATCGGAGTTTATGAGGAGGTACTAGACATGTTCCAAACATTTCCCCCTAACATACAGGCCAACTTTTTCTCTTTTCCGAAACACAAATGAAGTGGGTTTCGCTAGATATTGCAAGGAGAACCGATAACCACTCCCCCATAACAAGGAAGTATACCTCCATGTTTTGAACCAAAGTCCTTTGGTAAACAGACTACTGAGGAAACCCCAAAGAATCCTGAAGTATCTTCACAAGGATTAGAAACTTCGCAGGTAGAACATCCAGAGTCTGAAATAGGTTTTAAATCTGAGACACCTCTAAAACAGAATCAAATGATATTTCCTTTATCAACTACTCCTGTTGATACCTCCAGAACAACAAAAGGAACGCAATTCACAGAGTTAGGCAATCTTATTACAGCATTAACCCCTTTACAGTCAAGTTTAGGGATTCCCGGTCTTGAAGTTATATATGTAAGTGATCTTACCTCGATCTTTATTGAAGAGATACCTTCCTTTGACTTCTTTTTCAGTAAGAAGAGGAAAGTTGTGGTGAAACAAGAAATGCGTCTGAAAGAAGGTACAATGATAAAAAAGCACAGACTATTATTAGATGGGGAAAATTTGGATGATGAAGATTTTGCTACAGAGGTGGCAGGCTCTTTGGGATCTTTTGCAACAGCCAACTTATTTTCTGTTGATAATCTGAAAGTAAGGCTGAGACAGAGAAATCAGATGATAAGTCAGCTGTGAGATCAAATAAGGATTATAGAGAATAATGTCAAAATCGAGGTCATCAAAGAACTCGAACAGGCTAGAGCCAAAGACAAACAAGAAATTCAACAACTTAAATCCGATCTTGAAGAAGTACAAAAGACTGCTCAAGCAAGTCAAGGGTAGGTCATCCAGCAAGAAGAATTGGTAAGGAAGATGCAAGCTAAATTGAGTTCTATTGAAAGCTAGGTTGTAAATATAGCAGTGTTTCAAGCCCAGGCATTGGAAGTGCATCAGAAGCTAGAAGCAGTACGACAAAGCTTGTTTTCTAAGGTAGGGATCATCCAAGATTATTTTTGGGAGATGGTTCAATCATTAGAAAATATTGGTTTTAGAGAAAAAGAGGCTATTGCAACTCAAACCAACTTTCAAAATGCAGTCGGATCTTCGGCTAGGGAAGAGGTATTTTTGGGATCTAAAGATGTCCTAAAAACAACCTCTATGCATCAACCAAAGGTAGGCGTTGGCATAAGCGTTTTACTTGTCACCTATTTAGGTTCTTACCTTCCGTTTTCAATACCCAGCCTCCAGAGATGCAACACCTGTAAAGGAACAGTAATCGTAAATGGAACGATAGTAGTTCTATTCAAAGGAACAGCACGACCTGCAAAAGGAACAGCAATCAGAACAAAAGGAACAACAGTCATTACATTGGGCCGAACTAATGTTGAATTAATTGCATTGTAGTATTTACCCAACTATCTAATTTGTCAACCCGGGGTTCGTAAACTGACGAAGCACACACAAATTATATGCAAGATTGAAGCAGGACTAATCTAATCTAATGTTTAAGCTACAACTGAAATTGAATCATTAATCTAACACACGACTGAAATAGAATCATTTTTTTTTTACTGGGGGAATCGGCAACTGGCGGTTCTTTTACTCGCGTGACACGTGTTCGATCCCCGTCGGCTACCACTATAACCCTAGGTGAAACCACCCAGCCCGCAAGAATGGCGCACGAGTAAATCCGGGTGAGAATCGAACATGAGACTTCATTTTACAAATTTCCTTCGATTTACACGGCACTTGCCAATCCGTCTACACTCGTGCAGGCTTTAAAGTTGAAGGAAATGGGGGTGGGCTTTGATCCACTTATGTGTGCACGGGTCACAATACCATTTATTATAGTATCTCTGGGTGCAACCACACGTTCGACCACTACCTCAAGGTGTCCCCATGGCTCCAGGTAAATCCCTCACGAGAATTGAACCTTGCCCAATGGTGAAAAACTCCTCGCTTTCCACCATTGGATCCAACCCCTTTGGGCGACTGAAATAGAATCATAATCTAACACACGACTTGGAATTGAATTAATCTAGTTGCGTAAATGAAATTAATCTAGGAATGAGAAATTGCATGAAGGAATTAATCTAGAAATGGAGTACATGAAGGAAAAGTAAGTACAACATGTGAAGAGTTAAATAACACAATAACATATGTGATCTCACGCCAATGAAGCAATCTTCTATTACAATAACCAAATCAATCTTCATAATAAAATAATAAAAGCATGAAAACCAAAACCATGAATCAAATCTAAGAATCCCTTTCTGTTTTGAATCCTAATGACTACCATTAATGACTACTCTAATTCTCTACTTACAACTGATTGAATTCTAATTGCTCCTAATTGAATTCTCATGAAGAGAGAGCACTCTCTTTTATACATGAGAGCCTTGAAGATAAGATAACCATC
>ML793580.1:78681-99089 GCA_009831015.1 Picea engelmannii
CTCCCCCTCCACCTCAGACTCGCCGACTTATCCAGATGGTCATCATAGGCACTGCGCACAGGACTTGGACGTTATGATCATTCATCGAAGTGACCTGAGCGGCTTCAAACGGGTCCTAAGCAGCATCAATCGGGACCTGAGGGAGCTTAAAACAATTTCGCTCGAAATGCACAACAGAGAGGCAGATCGTTGGAGTAGGGTGACAAGTTGATGGCCTTCCTCCAGGATCTACAGTAGGCAATGACGGAAGGCGACAAGGGCAAGACCCAGGCACAAAGTGTCTACACCAGGCCCAGACTCTATCAAGGTCTTTAAATTTCTTCTTGTTTCTATGTTTGGGCAGAATGTTGCTTACAGGCAGCCAGGGAAGGTTGTCAGTCTTTTAGATACTTTTACTTATTTCTGAACTATGGTATTTTCCCTGTGTGGCTTGAGCATGGATCACCCCATTTTTTGAACATTCGACAGCAGTGGTTTCCCGAAGGGCACCACTGCCAAATATGATTCCAAATCATCATTTTTCTGGTACTTAGGACAATGGTGGTTTCCCAGCTAGGCACCGCTATCATGCTAGCTAGTTCTTTTTCATCTTATAACTGTTTCCCGGATCTAATATATAAACTAACTTAAAAAAAAAAAAAACTTAAGATTATTAATTATAATTTGTTGATTTATTTTAAAATAATAATTTAAATATATGTATTTTTTTTTAATTATTATTTTTATGTAGAAATTAAAAATTTTAATAATTATTTACTCTTATAAATTGTTAAAAAAAATAATAATAATAATGTTAAGAAGTCCAATATAATTAATATTTATTTACATTTTTAAATATTCAAATACTCATACAAATTAGATAAATTTTAAAATTTTCATACTTTTACTATGATTAAGAAAACATTTATCTAAAAAAATTGTAGATTATTGTATTTCATTTGACACCAAGGTTCATAGTTGATAGTGTTTTTTCTCAAAACTATACACACCTCAACTTTAAATGTGTTATCAAGAAAGTTTCATAATATGCAGCTTCAAATTACAAGATGTCAACAAACTATGTCCAAAAATATCTGAAGGAAGAAGACATAGTTCATCACATGATGGAGGATATAGATCTTGGGAACCATAAGTCTCTTCTTTTCAACCACCAACGAAGCCAATAGTTTCCATATCTTTCTAAAATTTATATATTTAGTAAAGCAACTAAAATCTTAATCATTTTTTTAAAGTTATATACTTGCAAGTTTATCTATTAAAAAACCTTGGGATGTAATAATGGTGAATTTTTTTAAATTTTTTGTTGTGATATTTAAGTTTTCATGCATGCTTGAAAACTCATGATAGTTGGTTTAGCTTCTCAGTATAGCTTTTATAATATAATGTGTCCTAATTTTAGTTTTAAAAAAAATTAAAAAGATTGTAGATTCAAATTCAATATTAATTTATTCAAAATTGTTTAGCTCTCTTAGAGTAGTTTTTTTTTTTTTTTTAATGGTTTGAAACATTTTAAACTATAAATATAGAATTTGTTATTGCTGAAATATAGAAAACGTACAAAATGTGCATATTAATTTTATATAGTTATAATTTAATGTAAACAATTTATTTATTTATTTTAAATTTATAAAGTGACATTATTCCATTTAGAAATTATTTTGTTTTTAAATAATTTTTAAATTTTTGAAAAAATAATTAGTTAGAATGTAGAATTTCATTATTTTCATGAAATTTATTTATAATTAGTAAATTTTAGAATAATATTTTTTTATTGTAATCATATTATTTTGTTTAATTTATTGTTATAAAGAAAATAGAAAAAATAATTAATCTCAAATATGATATTGTTTTTCAATTGTTTTAAATAAAAAATCACCTTCAAATTATGTGCAATATCCCTTATGCTATCATTTTATAAGTTGAGCTTCTTTTTATTGGGGCTAAGGCTATTATCCGAGCAGAATATTAAGTAAGGTTATCTCTTGTTTGTTACTTGTTTTGGCATTTACATTGACAAGTTAGAGGCTTTTTTGGAAGAAATAGGTTGTGGCAGCGTTACTTTCACTAGAATAGTCATCATCCTTCTTTAAGCTAATAATATTGTTCTTATGATGAAATGTCTCTTAGATTTTGATCTTGACAAATAACTAAGAATTGTTAAAGATTTGTATGATTACTAACACTAACAAACAAAGGTTATGATAAACAAATCCAAAAAGATCACTTATGCTAATTTTGTGTATGAAAATAACAACTTAGAGTAACTTACTTAATACAAATATCTCGGGATAAACCTTCATCACAAGCTTAATTGGAACTAGAGATTTGAAAAAAGGATTAGTGGAGGGTGGAAAGCCTATTTTGGTCTTGAAAACAATTGTAAATCAATGGACTTCAAGTTGTGGAAAAAAAAATCTCCTCATTGAGACTCTTATTACCCCTATTATCTTATATTGATGTGAAGTTTGGAGTTATAACATCTCTAGAGAATCATGGAGAAAAATCCCTATCTTATCCTCATAAAACAAAGTATTTCCTTATTGACAATATGGCTATGACTAGGTACATTATATATAAGCACAAGATAATTAACATGAAAGACAAGAGGTTTCCTAAGATTGATTCAAACTCTAGTCAAAACCACCTACTGCTCAAGAGGGTTTGGCGTAAAGATGGCAATTCTTGGCTAAATCATTGGGGAATAAAAGAGGTTATTATGCAAAATATTGATACCATTAAAATTACTATTACATCTAAATTTAAGGAGAAGTTATGGTGCAATAAAGAATTAGAGGATAAGAGAAAATTAAGATACTATAAATATGTTATTAACCCTAATATAGAATATCAAAAGTATCTTTCTATTATAACTAGTGTAAAGAATAAAATCAACAATGCTAAAATAACAATGAACGAAACGATATTGGACAATTTCTAAATTGTCGTGGAATGAAAGAATTTTCCATCTTTGTGATACTAATAAAGTGGAGGATAAAAAACACTTTATCTTATAATGTCTAGTGTACACCCACGTTAGATCTCAATTTCAAAAAAAATTGCTACAATATCGACCTTCCTAACCTTTTAACTCATCAAAATTTTAGAGATTTAGGAACTCTTCTCTTTAATCTTTTTGAGTGTAGAAGTAAAATTCTAAAGCAAACCAAGTAATTCCTTAACTTGTATCTTATCGTCCAATAGACCAAAGTTGGTCTCAATGTACATTAACAATCATCATCTTCATCAATTACCATGAAGAATGAGGGGCTTTCTATCACTCATTCAAACATCAATGAAAGTCACTCGCTGCTCAAAAGATAGATGAAGTGTCTCAATTAAATAATTGGGGGATAATGAAGGAGGATATCCTCCAAGATATAAGCATTTTTAAAGCACTAACATAACTAAGTTTAAAATGAAAATGTGGACCAATATGACACTAAAAATAAGAAAAGTTGAATTACTACAAAGAAACCATTAATTCCAAGTTAGAAAACGAAAATTATAATTTGAGTGTCATTGGCACAAGATTTTGTTATTGCAAATATAAGAACAAAGTCTCATGAGCTTCATAGTGGGATTGGGGGACAAAACCCAAAGCACCTTAGTAAAAAAAAAATATGTAAAATTTGTGAGACTAATAGTGTAGAAGATGAAAAACACTTTCTCTTGGACTCCCCCACCTACAAAGACATTAAATCTATTTTTCATAACATTTGTAATAAACAGAACTCCATAGCTTGTTAATTCATAAAAATCAAAGGAAATGGAGAAATTTAAATTCCAAATTATTTGATAATAAAAAAAAATTGATAAATCATACTAATTAATTTGGGTTTACAGGTCTCATAGACCAAAATTTGTTAACTCATAAAAATCAAAAGAAGGCTAGAAATTTGATTTCCAAATTATTTGATCATAAAAAAATACTTAATAAATCATACTAATTAATTTAAGTTTATAGGTTTAATAGACCAAAATTTGTTTAAATGGATGATAAGCATCATAATCATTAACTAAAAAAATATTTATAAACAACTCACATAATTTTGTATTTAATATTAATTAATTATAATTATAATTAACTATAAATAAAAACTATCTTAAAAAACAATTATTTAAAAATCAATTCAATATCTATAAATATAAATATGATAGAAATATAAATTTTCAACTTAACTAGCCCACTAATAAAATCAAAGTAAAACTGTTAATTTTTTAAATAATAAAAAGAGAATTAAGGAGACAAATTCTAAAAAAAAATAAGTATGAGGTGATTTAACAAAGAAGGTGAAACAAGCATAATAAATGTCATTTATATAACACAAATTTTGAATTGACACTTTAAAAATAGGTGTATTATAATAATTTTATGAAAAATTATTCACCTAGTTGTATTATAATAATTTTATGAAAAATTATTCACCAATGTATAAGGTTGTTTTAAAATTATCATTTACAATGGTTTATTGATGGAAAGAAAGTTGATTGAATAATAGATATGGGAGAATTTGGAGTTTTCTCTTTCTTGCCATAAAACATTTGAAGTTCCAACTTATGCATAACTCTAGAGTGATCTTCAAAAATTAGAGCACATAATTTTCATTTAGGAAGGCAAGTTCATAAAAAAAAACTTAAGTAATAGTTGTTATCCACCATAGTTCATAGAATCATAAAAATATGTTCATAGAATCATAAAATATGTAGGTAAAATTTTGTGATCAATCTTTTGAAAAAGTAGTCTTTTGAGGGACCTCCCAACCATCTTATGTTGTAAGATAAAAAGATAATATGTCTTATTAATGTCTACTTAAATCAATGGCTTGTGAGATGTGTTGAGTTTTTTTTAGGACAGAGGGAAATCAACTCTAGGAGGTCAAACTGATTCAGGTGGATATTGGTGGCCACTTGCCTATTCCACTTGGACCCACACCATTGTTTCTTTCAATTTTTCAGTTTTCTTAATTGTAGCACAATTTACTATTTTTAGCAGTTTTTTGGGTCCTGAACTTCTGGAGCCGTTTTGAGGCCCTAAACGACGACTTTTTGGGCATGAATGGTCTGGCTAATATGTTTCCATTCTGGACTTGATATTTTCTGTCAGCAGTGTAGTCCTCGGATAGATCTTTCTAACGATGTATCATGTGCATCAAACGGAGATAGTATGCCAAAGTTACGACCCCGGGAAATTGATGTACCAATTTACCCCAATGGGGCCCATATTCTAGTGTTTCATCTCCTAGGGTTAGGTTTTTGGATGTTTAGGGTTTTCCATTGTTTCTAAATAATATATAGGCCTTTGAGCCTCATTGTAACACAAAGTTCATAGGCCAATAGCCGCCACATCTCTTCTCAAAGATAAGCTACCAGCACCCAAGCTATTTTATTTCCATTCTGTCTGTAAGCATATTTCAGTTATTTGTTGTTAATGAAATGAAGTTTTACTTCTGCTGCATCTCTGTGTTTATGTGTATTTATGTATTTCATTGTGTTCCTGCATAAATCCGGATCAGTGGTATCAGAGCAGTGTGCTCTTTCTCGATCCTTCTTTGCATGTCCCCAACGAGGTCGGGGTATAAGGAATTAGGGCTCGATCTGGTTGAACCGTTGCAAGATCAGCCTCGCAAACCCCAACGGTCGCACATGGGGGAAGAAAAGAAAGATGAGGGAGCAGGAGATCCTATCAAATTATTGCTCGAGGAGGTCCTCGAGAAACAAAGGAACGCGATGATGGACAACTTCGCCCAGATCCTTCAACGGTTGCCCACTGGCAACACATCTACATCCAACAACCGCTCTGGAGGCACCACTCATTTTAAGGTACAAGTAAACTTTGACATTCCCATATTTGAGGGCCAAAAAGATGCAGATGTCGTTGATAGATGGTTGAATCTGTTAGAAGGATATTTCTCGGTTCATGACTTTTTCGACCGAGAAATGATTATTTTTGCACTCCTTAAAGCCGCCCCCCGTGTCAAGGATTGGTGGGAAACCTAGTGGGAGCAATAGAGCGAGGGGGAACCCTCTCTGTTCTCGATCGCACCGACTTGGAATTCTTTTCGAGACGCCATCAAGGAACAATATTATCCTGTGGGGAGCTATGAGGACAAATACATACAATGGACTACGCTACGGCAGCAAAGGGACCAAGATGTGCATGAGCTGATGAATCTGTTCCATACCCTACGCACAAAGTTGGGTATCAAAAATTTGGAGAAACATTTGGTGTTAAAGTACCGCAGTTTTCTTCATAGATACATTCAGGAGGAAATGGAGTTCCTCGACGTCTCCTCTCTTGGTGCGGCATACCGGTATGCTGCCAAGATTGAGCAGAAGTTCAAACAAAAGAAGCAAGACTTTGGGTCTGTGAATCAGAAGCAAGGGAAAGGTACCCCCAAACCGATGAACAAAGGACCAAGCCAAGGCGGGGCGACCTAGGACAACCCGCCAAAGCCGCAAGCAAAGAACAACATCACGAAGCCAAAAAAGGACACGGGGAAGTGGTGTGAGTTCCATAAGAGCTCCACTCACAACACAAGTGAGTGTCGTGCCAAGCAGTCACTGGTAGCCGAGTTGAAGGCTTCTGAATCGAATGCAGGCTCCGACTCTGAATCAGAACCCGACAAGGGGAATGACAGGGGGAAGCAAATTATCAATGCGGAGCCCAATGCCATCGTTTCCGCCACGAAGATCCAAAAGAAGGAACCAGAAGATCCAGAGGAGGCAGAGCGCCTCTTCCATTCCCAGATGTGGGTAAAGGGTTCTCTGTTGCAGTTCATTGTCGACAGCAGGAGCCAGAAGAACCTCATCTCAGTAGAGGTCGTGAAACGGCTGGGCTTACCGACCACAGCACACCCACAACCATACACCATCAGGTGGTTGCACCAAGGATGGGACCTCCGCGTAAGCCAGCAATGTCACCTTCCCTACAGTATCAAGCCCTTCACGGATGAGGTATTATGTGACATTTCTCCTCTTGATGTTTTTGATGTATTATTAGGCCAACCATACTTGTGGAAGCAACATGTTGTGTATGAGTCCAGGCCCCGTGTTGTTATTATTACTTTGGGCAATAAGTTGTACAGGATACCAGAAATAGCATCGCCTACAACCATCTCTTTGGTTACTGCAAAACAGTGCAGTAAGCTCAATGCCAAAACCAGGAAATTTGTTTTCTTGATGATCTGCCCTCAAGGAAAGAAGAAGACTGTAGCCACGACCTCTAGAAAGGGCCCCTATACACGACAGCAATAGATGGATAAGGTCATGGAGGAGTACGAGGACATCTTCACCTCCCCCACAGGGGTGCCTCTACATTGTCAGGTGAAGCACCCCATCGATCTGACCCCAGGTGCACTGTTGCCCAATGGACCAATCTATCGACGCTCTGTTCTGGAGAATGACGAAATCAAAAGGCAGATTCAGGAGTTGTTGCAGAAAGGTCACATCTGGCCTAGTTCATCGCCCTGTGGGAGCCTGATTGTGCTGGTGCAGAAGAAGGATGGGACTTGGAGACTCTACATTGACTATCGGGCACTGAACAAGATCACTGTCCAGAATAGGTACCCGATCCCATGGATTGATGACCTTCTAGTCCAAATCAAGGGGGCGAAATACTTTAGCAAGATCGACTTGAAGTCTGGGTATCACCAGGTACCAATCGAACCCTCTGATGTGTGGAAGACTGCCTTCAAATCCAAGGAGGGCCTTTTCGAATGGTTGGTCATGCCTTTTGGGTTGACAAATGCCCCTGCAACCTTCATGAGACTAATGGACAACATCTGGCGGCCATTCACCAACTCATTTGTAGTGGTGTACTTGGATGACATTCTGATCTTCAGCCAAACTTGGGAAGAGCACCTCCACCACATCCGACAAGTCCTTCAAACACTGCAGCAACACAAGTTGTGTGCCAATTTGGAGAAGTGCACTTTTGGCATGACCCAGGTTCAGTATCTGGGATACATTATTGATGAGCGGGGGGTGCATGTGGATCCAGCCAAGATCCAAGTCATTCGGGATTGGCCAGCCCCAACCACCCTAATAGAGCTCCGTAGCTTTTTGGGTCTTGCCAATTTCTACCGCAGGTTTGTGTTGGGATTATCTCATATCACTTGGCCCTTGAGTCAAGTCACCAAGGGAGGAGCGAAAGCAAAATTATTTTGGTCTGAATCTCAACAGAAGGCATTCGACGATTTGAAGCGTCGTCTCTGCTCTACACCAATGCTCGTATTACCAGACTTGCAACAACCATTTGAGATCGAGACAGATGCCTTTGACTATGCTATTGGGGTAGTCCTTACTCAACAAGGCCATCCAATGGCATATCACAGTGAGACACTTTCCGACACAATCCAGAAGTATCTCACTTATAACAAAGAGATGTATTCCATTGTGCAGGCTTGCCGACAATGGAAGCTTTACATTTTTGGAAAGGAAACGATCATCCACACAGACCACCGACCCTTGCAGTTCATACAGACACAAGGAAAGTTGCAGAACGATCTCCATCGAAAGTGGTCCACATACCTGCAACAATTTCATTTGAACATTAAGTACAAGAAAGGAAGCACCAATAATGTTGCAGACTGCCTCAGCCAACCCCCTATCATGGCGCTAACCACGGTGCTCAACTCTTGTGGGCACGAGACTTCCGATTGGCCACTTCTTTACAAAAGTGATCCAGAATTCGGCCACACATACAATACGCTCTTGGAGGGTAAGCAAGTTCCTAATTTTCACCTCTAGGATGCCCTGCTATGTCACCTGGGACATCTTTGTGTTCCTTCGAGCGAGCATGCCAAGATGATTTGGGAGGCGCACTATAGTCGGGTCACTGGGCATTTCGGGGTCGAGAAAACCGTGGCAGTTCTGCAAAAGTATTTCTATTGGTCGAACCTTCAACAGGATGTCGGGAAGTACATCAAGTCCTGCACTGCTTGCGCCATTGTCAAACCTACAATCAAGAAGCAAGGCCTCTATACTCCGTTGCCTACCCCTAGTCGACCTTGGGAATCCATCTCCATGGATTACATGTCGGGCCTTCCTTCTATTAAGCATGGCAATGACTGTGTTTTTGTGGTCGTCGACAGATTCTCAAAGATGTCCATTATGATGGCCTGCAAGAAGAATATCACAGCAGAAGCCACTGCTAAACTCTTCTTTGAACGAGTGTGAGTACACTTTGGGATCCCACAGTCTATCATCTCAGACCAGGACAGTAGGTTCCTCAGTACATTTTGGTCCAACCTCTGGTTGATGCTGGACACCAAGCTCACCAAGTCCATAGCTTTCCATCCGCAAACTGATGGCCAGATAGAGGTCGTCAACCGGATGATTGTACACATTCTACGCATGTACAACTCAAAGCATCCACGCACATGGAATGAGAACCTCCCCTATGTACAATACAGCCACAACTGGGCTCTCCATAGCTCAATCAGCCACAGCCCCTTTCAAGTGGGCTTGGGATTCTAGCCACTATGTCCCATTGACGTAGCCATGCCATTTGCAGCTACTCGAGCAGATTCAGCCCATGTCCAGTCTGAGGCTGACAAGGCAAACAGCTTCATTGAGCGCATTCAACACATCCGCCAACAGGTTCATGACATCTTGGACAGAGCTAATGCTAAGTACAAGCAACAACATGATCAACATCGGGTGCCACACAACTTCCAGGTGGGCGACAAAGTGTGGCTACATTTGCAAAAGGAGCACCTCACTGGACCCTACCGCAAGATTCGCCCACTCCGATATGGGCCATACACCATCACAAAGGTTGTAGGGGACAATGCCTTTGAGCTCGGTATTCCACCATTCCTTGGTCTGCACCCAATGTTCAATGTGGACTGCCTTCAGCCCTACTTTCCACCTCTATTGGACACATCTGACATGGCAGAACAACTCACACCAACAGAGTTAAACCCAAATTGCATGGAACAAGCCACAACTGATTGGATTATGGACACACAGATCAAGAACACCCGCCAACAGAGGATCTAGCTATATCAAGTTGTCAAAGCAGGCCAACTCCTTCACCAGGGACCAAGTTCAACAGAAGTTTCCTCATCTCATGGAGGAACTCAACGCAATGGGGACCATTGCTTCCTAAGGGGGGAGGAATGATCCAGGTGGATATTGGTGGCCACCCGCCTATTCCACTTGGACCCACACCATTGTTTCTTTCAGTTTTTCAGTTTCCTTAATTGTAGCACAATTTACTATTTTTAGCAGTTTTTCGGGTCCTGAACTTTCGAAGCTGTTTTGAGGCCCTAAATGACATTTTTTGGGCATGAATGGTCCAGCAAATATGAGTCCGTTCCGGACTCAATATTCGTTGTCAGCAGTGTAGTCCTCGGATAGATCTTTCTAACGATGTATCATGTGCATCAAACGAAGATAGTATGTCAAAGTAACGACCCCGGGAAATTGATGTACCAATTTACCCCAACGGAGCTCATATTCTAGCGTTTCATCTCCTAGGGTTAGGTTTTTGGATGTTTAGGGTTTTCCATTGTTTCTAAATAATATATAGGCCTTCGAGCCTCATTGTAACACAAAGTTCAGAGGCCAGTAGCCTCCACATCTCTTCTCATAGATAAGCTACCAGCGCCCGAGCTATTTTATTTCCATTATGTCTGTAAGCATATTTCAGTCATTTGTTGTTAATGAAATGAAGTTTTACTTCCGCTGCATCTCTGCGTTTATGTGTATTTATGTATTTCATTGTGTTCCTACATAAATCTGGATCACAAACACCTCTTATTATTTCCCCTTCTTAGGGGCTTTTGATGCTCTAAGTGCCTCGTCAACAATGAGTTGCTTTTGACCTTGAACCTCTTTCCCTGCATGTATTGCCTTTTAAATGTCCAACCTTATATCCATATTTGGCTTACTAGTTGAAGGAGGTTTTGACTCCCCTATTCATAAAATATGGAGAGTCCTCTTGTGCCTCAATGTCGTCTTACGCTAACCAAACTTCATCTTGTTATCCTTCCATATCAATTGTTGACTAAGTGCTTAAGTGCTTACCTATCCAATTTAGACAACTAATGACTTAGGTAAACGTCGACATCCTCAACAAATATTGATCAATTCAATGTATTGTTAAATAGAATCACCCAATGTTTTATAAAGATGTAACCAATGTTTATGAGTTACCTCTTATGCCTAAGACGACATAAGCATTGTTAGATAGGGAGTTGATTGCTAACTCTAAATCTCTAACATATGGTTGGCGCCACATCAAAGGCTTTGAATGTCCATGTGTACTTTTGCTATCATATATTTTTCAACTTCTTATTCTATGTGCACATGTATTTTGTGTGCATTTGTATTTTGTTAAGACCAATTTAATGTTTTTTGGCGCCACATCAAAGGCTTTGAATGTCCATGTGTACTTTTGATATCATATATTTTTCAACTTCTTATTCTGTGTGCACATGTATTTTGTGTGCATTCATATTTTGTTTAAGACCAATTTAATGTTTTTCCTTGAGTCAATTTCATTGTAACAATGATTACTTTTATGTCTTCACACCAACTTCACTGGTTTTCTTCTCTTAAGGACTGACTTCATCTTTTCTGCGTAGAATTAATATTTTACCCACAAATATGTACAGTTCAAATAAGGAGGAATGGGACCAGTGAACAATCAGAATTGAAATGAAACCTAAAGAAAACTGACTTAACAAATGAGTGTGAATGTGGGTCCACTCAATGCAGAGCTATATGCTCTTATGCACCTCTTGAATATATATATATAATGCTCTTCGGTTGGAGTGAGTTAAAGGGTGGAGGAAGGAACCTCCATATAGTGCTCTAATATATGTGGTGGCGGCAAGGTACCAATCAACATTTAATTAATCACAAATAGGAGTCTATATTCATACAAAATATATAATACATAACTCGCACAACATTAAAACTCGTTCCTTATGCTAGTGGTTTATTGGGAAATTTGGGATCACCCTATATGCTAACAAATTTGGACATGATTTTCCAATAGATGGAGCTTCTGAAAAAAGTTACGAGGCTCTACTACCAAAAAATGCTGTGAACAAGGGAAGCAATCTAGTATGTGCACTCTAAATGTTCTCTACGGAAAAGGGAGAGTCAGGAAAGGACTTTTATTGAAGTCACTCAATGTTTATAGACAAGATGTGAGGTTACATTTATGTGCTAGCACCTTTCTTAGCGTTAAATCAATTATTGACAGTCCATAAATTCAGATACTTTTATGTTAACTGATGATTTACATTGAATGGCTTACATTTAGGTCATTTGACATTTAATGCACGTTTACTACTATCATAAGATGCTAATACATAAAACATTAACCTCAATTCACATTATGATAATAAATGTTTCAAGTTTCAACAGTACAAGATGACTGATGAGTGTTCTTAAATTCAGAAACTTTTATGTTGACCGATTATTTGCATTGAATGACTTACATTTAGGTCATTCAACATTTAATGCTCATTGACTACTATCATAACGTGCTAATACATAGAATATTAACCACAATTTACATTATGTTAATAAACGTTTCAAGTTTCAACAGTACTGGATGATTGATGAATTTTAGGGAAGACTACGCCATCTCAAGGAAAGCATTATTGTCATATTGGATGAATGACATATTGGATAATCCCAAATTGAATGCTTGGAGAAGAGGAAGCAGAGAATTTGCCATGGAAAAACTAGATGACAAAGTTTCCACCTTTCATTATAAAAACAATAGAAAAAGGAAAAAGAAAACAAAATGCAGATTATGTTTCTTGTCATATACTAGTTTCATAAAGCTTGTGCTTTGTCATATGGCAACACTAGATGATGAAGTTTCCACCTTCCATTATAAAAATAATGAAAAACAGAAAAAATAAAATAAAATGCAGATTATGTTTCTTGTCGTGTACAAGTTTCATAGATCTTATGCTTTGTCGTATAGCACATTTGAGATCATGTTTTTAAGTTGAAAGTGTAGTGCATATATAGAAAAAACTAGCAAATACAAAAAGACAGGAAGGACAAATTGATGCTAATGCATTTCATAGAAACTTGAAATGACTACAAATTTCAAAATCCATGTCAAGAAATATAACTTTACCACCTAAAACTGATACAAGAGTCTCGGACCTCAAAATTTTGGGATATTAATATCTAAAAATTCACTTGATCTAGAACTTCAACCCAGTGGAATGGGAAAAAGAAGCCAAAGACCACATTGCCAGTGACATCTAAACACATCGTCTACCAAATGTCAAATATCCGGTATGACCTTTTGTTTCAGGATATGGTCTAGCCATCACAGTTTGCACTTTTTCAGTCTTGGCCTCTTTTCCTTCTACAATAGCAGGCTTACACACAGTGTCATCCCCTTCCATTTCAGAACACAGTCTTTTGCATGGGAAAGAACTGAATGTACTGATTTCATCAAACGATTTCTCTTCTACCTTCTTTGTAAATGACTTCTCACGAACCTCATATGTACGGAGGAGGACCTCAAATGTCCGAACATCTGCACTCAAAACTGTAATCTTGAGTGAAGTACACTAGTAAAGAAACAGTTAATTAGGTACATAAGAATGAATATCTTGGAGTAAGGCTATAATTCATTAGACTGCATAACTAATCCAAAGGTTGTACAACAAGACAAAAGAATAGATTTAAACAATAGCATTGATCAGAATCGAACTGAAACATATAATCGAGATCCTTTTATAAAAACAGCTCATTAAGACTGGCTTGCCAGAAAAGACTGACCTGTAAAATCAAGTGTATTCAGAGTTTCACACACATTTTGCACCTGTTCAATACAAGGAGAAAATGAGCACAAAATGCCATCAGGTTTTAATGTTTCTGCTGTCGATGGAAGAGCTAACCATGGTTGAGGAAGATCTAGGAACGCAGCATCCACCTTCCCACAAAACGTTTCTGGAAATCCTTTGCCTTGAATGTCTCGAACTTCTACTGTTATGAGACTGCTAAGGCCATTCTTTTCAAAGTCCTCCCTGTGAATGAGAGGAAATGAAGGCAATAAGCAAATTGAAAACACACATGGATCCTTTTCTGGCTAAAAATTTTACTTGCTTCACAATAAAATAGGACAGTTTAAAAGAAAGGAAGCAACATAGACAAGATATTCTATTCACTGTTACCTTGCAGAATCTGCTCGAAGTTCATGGAAATCAAATGTATAAACATGTCCTGTAGGTGCAACAGCACGTGAAAGTGCAGTGGTGAGCGAGCCACTTCCAGTGCCAGATTCCAATACCAAACAACCAGGACATATCTCTAAGAATGACACAACAAAGCTGATATCTGCTATGTACAGGATCTGAGTCCTGTGGCTCAGAACTAGTGTCCATAGTTCAGGAGTAGGAGCCAACAGATACACGAAGCCACCCTTTTTACTAAAAACCTTCGTTCCAAAAGGCCTCCCAATCCAATCCGAGTGGGCAAAAACACCAAATTTGTTCCCAGTCTCTGCTCCACTCTGTACTCTGATGGCTTTCATACGGTCATGTCTCTCATATAAAATGACTAAATCACCTTCTTTTATGCGACGCCCAAAAGTAGTCTTATTTTCTGGTCGTAGAGGTAGCATTTCTGCTACTAGAAATCTGTCACTTCAAATTTTCTGTTGTTCTTCAGATCAGGTCCAATTTAAACCTGAACACACGAGTTTGAGTTTCTACAATATATATTAAAAAATAAATCAATATCATATAAACTTCAAAAAACGTGTGGCGATGAAGCAATTTAGATGCTCAATGCTGAAGATCAAAACACCACTCTTATCTTTCAAGCAAAGATCATCCCTAGTATTTAAAGCATATGTTTCCCAGTGGACCCCTTACAAGTTTGTTCCTATGTTAATGGATCCACTGCCCCCATCCCCCCCACTCTTCCAAGATTTGTCTGACACAGATCCAATCGAGGACCAGGTTGACAAGTTGTAACAGGATATGTAAATAATATATTCTTTTCCAGAGAAATAAATTCCCCACCCTACCACATATTAGGTGTTCAGAGTGAGGAATCTGGTACCTTGCCAGCGCCCCTCATATTTCATCCCTCTTCCCCAGTTTTCTGAATGGAGCACAACATTAACCACCAGCCACAATAGCAGCTACTAACCTTGTAGGACTCTGGGAATGGATCAAGTGACCTCCCTGGGCATTATGCCTTACATAAAGGGTCAAACCAACCAAGTTATCCCTTGGGGCTACATAAATAACATATATATATATATATATATATATATATATATATATATATAGCCCAAACCTTTTGCAATTCCTTTATTGTGCATGACATAATAGAAATAATGTTCCTCAATAGATGTATTCTTCCTAGCATTATTAGCCAAGAGCAATCTATTGCAAATTAGAAGAGATATGTGATCAATTTGTCAACCTTGTACAAAGAAGGAAACGTAGAAGACAACAATTTTTCAATACAATGGTCGTGTGAACTATTTAACATCAACATATGTATTCGAATTTCGGAGTATTAAATCACAAACACTTTGCATAGCATTCCATTCAACACATGTTTCTTCAAAGGCGGTGTAACTCATGTGTCAAAACTTTTATGTCTTCCCATGCATATTTCAATTTATTTCTCAAATACCACTTTGAAGATATATATATATATATATATAGAAATGAAATATCAACATATAGAGGATGCCAAGAATCTCAAGAGATAAGTTAACCTCCACACAGTATTTGCCTCCTTTCTCAAATAGTGAATGATTTTTGCACATAACTGCACCTTTATAGCATTTTTTCAGCCCTAGAAATGTGCTTTAGTGTGTTGTTTTTAGTGCCCAAGTGTCAAACATGCAGGTCCAACATGCATCAAATACGTGTCTGGCACAGGACATGTATCCGAAGCATGTTGGACATTTGGGACCCACATATCCATGTGTCCAGGTATCTTAGATGGAGGCTGGAGCTAGACAAGATCTGTATCAGGTCACTGTGAGAAGGAAAACTAGAAGGATATGGTTTTACAATAAGGAAAAAGACATCTTAATCATAGATCTTTTATGTGTAGAGGATGGATGGCTTCAATGTTGCAAACCAGATCAAATATGCCTTAGTTAAAGATCAGCACATGCTTTAGTATTTATGTTTTTTTCCTTCCAATTTTACCCATGGACACATGGTTCTCATGTTTTGCAAATGCTTGTTTGAATGCATTTGAAGATGCAATAAACCTGCACATGTTAACAAAGTTTTGAATGCCAAATAAGGTCACGAGTTAGCTTGTATGAAGAGATTTGGTGAAAGGCAGCTTGTTGCAATATCATTACCAATCTTATTGCCTTGAGATTGAAGCATCAAGCCCTTCTCAAACCATATTGAAGTGTGAAGTTTCATTTAGCAAGAAAAGGCATGGCTTGGTTATAAAGATTCACAAGTGGCCTTCCCGAGATCTAGAAGAGCCTTCATCTTTTTCCTTCAAGCTTTAATAGTTTGAATTGATGAAAGATCCATATACTTAAGCATTTTGACGAACTTCACATGAATGCGAAGATGGGAAGAAGATTTGTATGCACAAGTAAGGGTTTCATTCAAAGTCCATCACTTTCCCGCTCCATCTTGTGGGTTCTAAAACCTTCAAGTTTCAATGGTTCGAATCAATGAAAGGATCCATATGCTTATAGGCTTGCCATTGCGAAGTCAAGCTTAAGAGGAAATCTCAGTGCACATTTGTGTACATGGACTGAGAAGGAACAAGATTTGGTAACGAAGAATTAGAGGAAGAATGCTCTAATATTTTCTCATGGTTATAGACAAGTTTCTTTGCAAGTGGAGAAATGAAATGGAATGCCAAAATATATTGATGAGTTCTTTGATAGGATTCTTGTTTGCATTAAAATTTCCGATCATAAGCTTGTTTGTTAGCATTCTTTTGTTTGTTAGTAGCTTCAAGCTTGAGTATGCATTGATAGAGGTTGTAATCAAATCAATCTCTCCATTTCCTTTACCATTTCTTATGAATCTTATGCTGAAGGAAATGTTGCTCTTGTTTAAGAGATCAGCAAATGAGTCATTCCTTTGAATATATTTTTTCTGATTGTTTATCTAACATTCAAATTCATCATACAGAATTTTTGTGAAGACTTGGAGGAATGGCATTTGAAGCTTGCTTCTTGTGTCTAAAACACTTTCATTAGAAGTTTGTGGAGCAAAGCATGGAGCAACAACATGCAAGTGGAATACCTATCTCCTTAACCCTCGCCATCATGTCTCAGGAAATGCAATGGTCGTGTGGAAGATTGTATGACTGAATGATAGTACTTGCAGAGTTGAAAACCAAGCCATTTGATAAAATCTTATTGGAATTCTCATTTGCATTGCAGCAAGATCCTCAAAGTTAGCTCAATGGATTTCAGCAAGATTCTGAAAGCAACATTTCACAATGAAAAGCTTTTACTTAACACAAAAATCTTCATGAGGTTTTTTTTGAATGCTAATGGAATAAATGGCATGCTTTATAACTTGCAATCATGTGTAGATTTTTGTGAAGATCTTGAATAAAAGGCACTGAAGTTGGCTACTTGTACCTAAAAACAATGCTTTGAAGCCAAAATACTCCATCTTATTGAAAAGCTTTGACCTAAAACTTGCATGCATGAGAAATCTATTATTAAACCATTTTTGGATGCTAGTTTGATCAATGGAGTGATTTGACATTTACAATTTACATACAGATTTTGGAAGAACTTTTTAATGAAAGTGCATGGAAGAAGCCTTCGTTGTGTGAAAGCTATTGCGCAAGCCATTGCTATTATTTGTATTATAAAGAGATTAAGTGATAGACTCATTACCAGTTCAACATCTTACACAATTTGCATATTTTAAAAACCATTCGGACCAAAGCTTGCATCACCATTTTTCATGTTCATGATTATGCACAATGTGTCAAAAATGTTAAGGAAATAGTGAGGAATAGTTTTACCTTCACAAGAAAAAGTGAAGTCCTAAGTTGTCCCAATAAGAGATTAAGTCCTAGCCATTGATCTAGTAAAAGATCTAATAGCTGGGATCTCCTACGGGTAAGGGCCCACATGAACCCTAAGCAATGTAAAAAGAAAAATACCTAGAGTCTTAGAAACAGAAAAAGAGAAGGCGCGGCTGCTGGGAAGACAGAGGAAGATGAGCCAGTGTGGCTCTATATAACCCGCACCTTGTATGATTGACCAGAGGTGGCACAACCACACAAAAATACAGAGATATAGGCCAAGTAGGGCCACTGTCATCTAATGATAAGCAAAGACAACAAAGAAAAGCCGAGTTAGGGCCATATCAGCCAGGCAAAAGGAGAGACCCGATCCGTATCAGTTTAATATCAGTCCATACAAGCTACAAGAGTACGGATCCATACCGTGTTTGATAGGACTGTAAGAAGTTTGTATTTGCCTTGTATTTTTGGTTAAATAAAAATAAAATCTTCCTTATCTATCTCATCTTGTGTTATGAAGAGAGCGATTGTTTTGTTCCATATTCAATGTGTGTATTTTTATTTTAGTTTGACATGGTATTAGAGCGCAGGCTAAATGGAACAGCCCTCACTAAACAAAATGGCAGAGGATGTTTGCACGGCTTGTCTCTCTTCCACCCGAACCAGTGATGTATGGTATATAGATAGTGGAGCATCCAGTCATATGACTGGTCACAAGCACTACTTCAACAGCCTAAGCAAAAAGGAATTTGGGTTCGAGACTTTGCTTGGCAATGACTATGCTTATCATCCAAAAGGAGTC
The DNA here is from genome assembly GCA_009831015.1 of Picea engelmannii. Lineage (NCBI taxonomy): Eukaryota > Viridiplantae > Streptophyta > Pinopsida > Pinales > Pinaceae > Picea > Picea engelmannii. The sequence continues at coordinate 97,466 of ML793580.1, forward strand.
GAAACTGTAAAGTTTGAGAGGGAGTCTAGTAAGCCTCTCCATCTGTCAGGTGTCCTCTATGTTCCAGGACTAAAGAAGAATATGGTCTCAGCGTCAGTTCTAGAAGAAAAGGGTTATGAAGTCTCCTTCAAGGATCAAAGGGCCTACATTAAACCCAGAGGGTTGAGTGAGGGATCTGAACAAGTCATTGGAGTAAGAAAGGACAAGTTGTATAAATTGCAGTTTCACTCTCACTATGCACTAGCAAGCAACACCAACACCAGAGCCTCTGAACTATGGCATGGGCATGTAGCTCATCTTGGACATGGTGCTCTCAGAATTGTGGATCAGATTGTGACAGGGATGCCTTCATTCACTGCAAAACACCATGAAGTGTGTAAAGGGTGTGTTCTAGGAAAATATGTAAGGGCACCCTTCCCTAAGAGCAATTCAAGGTCCAAGGCCATTTTGGACTTAATTCACACTGATATTTGTGGCCCCACATCCTCATTATCCATAGGAGGGAAGTTCAGATACTACATCACCTTCATAGATGACTTCTCTAAAACGACCTGGATCTACTTCTTGATAGGAAAAACCTCAGAAGAGGTACTCAAGAGATTTCAAGAATTCAAAGTTTTTGTTGAAACTCAAACAGGAAAGAGGATAAGAATCCTCAAATCTGATAATGGGGGGGAATACACTTTGCATGCCTTCAAGAGGTTTTGTTCTAAGGTTGGGATCAAAAGAGAATTGACAATTCCTTATACCCCTCAGCAGAATGGAGTCTCAGAGAGAAAGAATAGAGCTATTGTTGGTGCAGCAAAAGAAATGTTGCATGATCAGAATCTCCCTAAGTTTCTCTAGGCAGAGGCTTGTAACATTGCAGTATACCTTCAAAATAGAAGCCCTCACAAAGTTCTGGGAAATGTGACGCTTGAAGAAGCCTTTACTGGAAGGAAACCAAACATTAGTCATCTTCGCATCTTTGGTTGTGTTGCCTACTGCCATATTCCTGCTGAGAAGAGGACTAAGCTAGATCCTACAATCGAGAAGGGGATTTTGGTTGGATACAGTGAGACCTCCAAATCCTACAGAATATACATTCCCTCCACCAGGAAAATTGTCTTACGTAGAGATGTAAAGTTTGAAGAAGAAAGAGCCCTCCGAAATTCATGTCAAGACAAGGACATTTCGAAAACTGAAGTCCCCAATCCAGAGGAGAAGCCCTCATCAGAAGGGGCAGATCTTCCCACAATGGAACAACAAGAGAAAGAACAATCGACCATCTCCAAGAAAAGGAAACCAAAGTGGGTTGAGCAACTGTTGAAGAAAGCCAGCGAACAAGTAGAGTCGCCAAAGACCTCAGTCAGAACAAGTGTACCTCCTCAGAGGTATTCAAGATATGTTGCCCTCATGAGTAATATGATCGAATCAGAACCAACCTTCTTTGAAGAAGCCATTGAAAGGAAGTCCTGGAGGGATTCCATGATGGAGGCATATACCTCCATAATAAATAATGATGTGTGGGATTGAAATAATGTAACTGCGAAGAGCATTCTTATTATTTTTGTTAATTGGATTAAATCCCCATTGTGGATTAATCATGTCATTATTATTATTTTTATTATTAGATTAATCCCCA
>ML793580.1:105488-115920 GCA_009831015.1 Picea engelmannii
GAGGGTTTCCCAGGATAAATGTTGTGTCTATTGTGGATGTGTATTTCTCAGTGATCTTGTTCATATTATGCTCTTATCTTATGAAATGCAAAGAACTATAATATCAGCATAAAACATTAACAAATTGTACCCAGACCATAAAACAAATCGTAGTCAACTCCAAGTGGATATACAAAATAAAACATCCAGTCGATGGAAGCATTGACAAACACAAGGCCAGATTTGTTGCTCGGGGCTTCTCTTAGAAGGAAGCAATGGATTATGAAGAGACATTTTCCCCAGTAGCTCGATACACCTCCATTGATATGATTATTTCTATTGCCTCCCAAATGGGGTGGAGAATACATCAAATGGGCGTTAAAACTGCATTTCTCAATGGGAACATTGAAGAGGAGGTCTATTTGGAACAACCAAAGGGATTTGAAGTTCACGATAGAGCGAGTCATGTCTGTCGTCTAAAGAAGGCCCTGTATGGCCTCAAACAGGCGCCCAAAGCTTGGTACTCCAGAATCGACTGCTATTTACAAAGTATTGGATTTATCAAGAGTGATGCTGACCCAAACCTATACCTCCTTATAAAAGGAGGGGACATTCTCATTCTTGTACTCTATGTGAACGATCTCTTTCTAATAGGAGCAAAAACTCTAATAGCAGCCTGCAAGCAAGATCTGGCTAAGGAATTTGAGATGAAGGATCTAAGCCTAATGCACTACTTTCTTGGGCTTGAGATCTGGCAGCAAGAGGGTGAAGCTTTCCTGGGTCAAATAAAGTATGCAGTTGAGATCCTCAAAAGATTTGGGATGGAGGACTGTAAACCCATGACCACTCCCATGATTACTAATCTCAAGAAATTAAATTCATCTGAGTCAGAAAAGGTGAATCCTACCATCTACAGACAATTAATTGGATGCTTGATGTATTTGACTAATACTAGGTCTGATATATGTTTTGTTGTCAACACACTCAATCAACATATGGTGGACCCCAGAAAAGTATATTGGGTTGCAGCAAAACACATATTGAGGTATCTGAAGGGTACAATAGAATATGGACTTTAGTATTTACAGGGAGACCAAGTCAAACTAGTGGGTTATTCTGATTCAAATTGGGCTGGAAGTACAGCTGATAGGAAGAGTACCTCTGGTTGCTGCTTCAGTTTAGGATCAAGCATGATATCGAGGTACAACAGAAAACAAAAATCAGTTGTACTTAGTACATGGCAGCCAGTCAAGCAAGTTGTGAAGCCATTTGGCTTCGGAAGATTATTGTGGATCTATTTGACACAACTTGGATCCCACCACAATATACTGTGATAATCAAAGTTGTATTAAGTTATCTGAAAATCCAGTCTTCCATGATAGATCCAAGCACATTGAAACTAGATACCATTTCATCAGGGACAAAGTACAAAAAGGGGTAGTAAAACTTCAGTATGTCCCCACTAATGAACAAGTTGCAGACATTCTGACCAAAGGACTACCAAAAGGAAAGTTTGAATATTTTCGAGAAAAATTGGGTGTTGTAGAAAACCCATTCCTTACTAAGAGGGAGTGTAAGGAAATAGTGAGGAATAGTTTTACCCTCTGTTACCAACATCGCGATATTGGCGATATTATCGGCAAAACGGGTCTCGGCGATATTATCGGGGAAAATATCGCGATATTTACTCCCGGCGATAATATCACGCTATTTACGAAAATATCGCGATAATATCGCGCAACGATCGAAAATATCTCAGGCAGGCGGACAAGGCCGGAAATAAAGCTCAAATTTGACCTTTTTTTTGTCGTTTTGCAAGTGAAGTGTGGGGTTTGGGGAGCAAAGGAGAAAGCGGCAAGTTTGCCTTCAACCAAAGACAAGGAGGAGCAAGATTTTGAGCACTATAACTTGTTTGATGTTGTTGATGCTTTAGATATTTAAAAAATTGAAAAAAAAATGAATATTTTTGTATTTTTTTCGTTCTTATGACATTTTCTGATATTTACCGATATTTTCCCTGATTTTGCCGATATTTTCGTTTTCGGACCCTCGACGATATTTTGTCGTTGCCGATATTGGTAACACTGGTTTTACCTTCACAAGAAAAAGTGAAGTCCTAAGTTGTCCCAATAAGAGATTAAGTCCCAACCATTGATCTAGTAAAAGATATAATGGCTGGGATCTCCTACGGATAAGGGCCCACATGAACCCTAAGCAAAGGTAAAAAGAAAAATACCTAGAGTCTTAGCAACAAAAAAAGAGAGGAGGTACGACTACTGGGAAGACAGAGGAAGACAAGCCAGTGTGGTTCTATATAACCCGCACCTGGTATGATTGACTATAGGCGGCACAATCACACAAGAATACAAAGATACAGGCCAAGTAGGGCCACTGTCATCTAATGATAAGCAGAGACAACAAAGAAAAGTCGAGTTAGGGCCATATCAGGCAGGCAAAAGGAGAGACCCGATCCGTATCAGTTTAATATCAGTCTGTACGAGCTACAGGAGTATGGATCCATACCGTGTTTGATAATACTGTAAGAAGTTTGTATTTGCCTTGTATTTTTGGTTAAATAAAAACAAAATCTTCCTTATCTATCTCATCTTGTGTTATGAAGAGAGTGATTGTTTTGTGCCATATTCAATGTGTATTTTCCTTTTAGTTTGACAAAAAAACTTATGTTATCAATGGCGTAAGGAAATTTGCCATCCTATAGGTTGCAAAGAATCCACAAGGAGAATCTAATGAGGTATTCTTATGTCATTTTGTAAGATTATGCCAAGAGAAAAGAAGCTCAATGTTAAGAACCAAAGATCTGAATACAAAATACACCAGAATAGATCCAAGAATAATATATGAAAACCACACTTTATTATAATAAAACCCTTGAGGTAGGGCAACACCATACAATGGATCCTGTTGTGGAAGGGATCCTCTCCTGTTCACTTGCCTCTTCGAGGGGGCATCCTCCTATTGAGCTACTGCTCCAAATACAATACTTCTCTTCGTATCTCATTATATTGCTTGAACTCCTTTATATAATGCTACCAACCACCTAAGAACATTCTAGAGGAAGAACCTTCTAGAAGCAGAACGTTCTAAGAAGTCCTCTTACATTTATTATATCTAACTACCATAGTGGGCCTTATTTAATACTATAGTGGACCTAGTCCACCTTACATTGAATGGCCTATACTATTATAACTATGGGCCCTCCGGGCCCCCCACTACCTCTCTAGCTACCTAACATTCCATCACCCTTATGAAAGTGTTGTCCTCAACGCTTGTTATGAGGGTGTACAACCATATACCAGGGTCCTATGGATAAGTGTGGACCATAGTGTTGAAGTAGACTATAGAACCAGGGTCCCATGTAGAAATGAAAGCCACCATGTTGAAGTAGTCCAACCGCCATTGTAAACAGAGGTCTCTTGTCCAAGTGTTCATGTGAACTCCACGCGGAAGATATCGGAACCTAATAACCAACTGAAAATGATGTTCCAAAGAACGACACCTGTCATGTGGATCCAAATAAGAAGATCCATCCACATAGTGAGAAAGGGTTGTAATTGAATCTGGAAGAAATAACATCACTGTAGAATATGTAGGATGGACACTGATAATCATAATTAGCTCATGATTTGTCACATTGATGTTCTCTATAGAAGGTGGAGTAGAGTCATCAAATAAAATATGAAAGTGGTTGTCATCCCAGAAATGACAACTATCCATATATCAATCATTACAATCAACCTCAAAATCATACCAAACATATACTTCTTGAGTATATGCATCTCTGATGTCCTCCATAAGATATCTCTCATGTGTGCAAGCCAAGGACCTTTGAACATTGTGACAACTGTCACTAACAACTTGTAGACCCTCTTGGAGATGGTGCTCAAGGGTTTCAATCTTTCGTCTAATTTCCATGAGAAGTCGAATATCCATTTGAAATACCACATATAATATACCAAAAGAAAGATTTTAAAATTATCTATCCAATGGCACTGATCTGGTAGCAATATGAGCACTTTGTGAAAAAATATGAGTCCTGCAGTCCCGTCGCCGTCACGAAAAACCCCCAAAAATGGTTGATTTTAAATCAGCGATAACTTCACTTCCGGAGCTCCGATTTGGGTGATTGTTTTTTTTGAAATCAACTATTTTTTAAAGAAAAACTCAGATCTATAGTTTTTTTTAGCAGATTCAACCTCTAAGTGCTACAGAAATAAAAACAAATCGTGTCGTCATCTGCGGAAAACCCCAAAAAAATAGCAGATTTAAAATGTCGATTTCCTAGACTCTGTTTCGGACGAATTTTTTTTTAAATTGGGTGTTTTTCTTAGAGGAACTCAGATCTACAACCCGTTTCTGCAATAAATATACAGAAATTGTCCAGAATTTCGCGTCCCTCTTTTTCTTGATATTTATAATACAAGGTAAAAATATATATAATAAATAAGTAGTTATTTATTATCCAAGGGACGCATCCTTTCATGGATGGTCACCATATGTTCTCTATATATGGAACTCTCATCATTGTAATAATATATCAATCTATCAATCATTGTCTTAGCATTTTCTACTATACTTGTGTCTCTGTGCATGGTTATTCTTCTTATGATCTTGGTTATTATTGTTGTTATTGTTCATGGTTTATGCTTCAGTTCATGTAAATTTGTAAAGAAACTCAATGTAATTGAACAACATTAAACTCCAACAAAATCAACATAGAGGGGTGATTAATGTAATGTTTATTTGGCCATCATTTGTTTTTTTCCTACTCCTTCCCATAGTTAATGTTAAGGATAGATGACCTCCTTGACCTGTGGGATCTTCAACAAGAAACCCTTCTTGAGGTGCTTTTGCTCCCATCTGCATGATTGGAAGTCTGCTTCCACTGCAACTGTCTTTGAGTTTCTATCAGACCTTGGGGCATCTTGGTTCTCCTCCTCCTGAGCTTTCATCAACCTCTTGTTATCTACTCTATAATTGTGGACTCAATCACTTAGGTTCCCCGTGGTTTTTAGTGATAAATGTCCATTCTCTAAACTTGACTTAGTTATTGCCTTATGACTTTCAAACATATTTTAATACCATTGTTATCATAGATTAATTACACACTGAAAATTTCAACTGAAATAAACTGCAACAAAAATAACAGAATCATATAGAGATAGTCATGCACAATAGACACAAGATTTATCCTGGGAAAGCCCGAACTTGGGAGAAAAACCCAACAATTTTTCTATAGAAGAATTTAGTCCAAGATATTACCAGTACATCATCATCAATAGCCAAAATACCATGCAAGAAGTATCTCCCCAAAGCCTAGTGTCTTCAAGAGCTATCATCTCAATAATATAGCCAAGATATAATCAAGAGAAGGCTTCTTCAAGCCTAGCACCTCTCCAAGTCTAGCGCATACACCAACAGAACAAGAACTCCAAAAGATAGTGAAAATCTCACTACTGCAATAGACAACTGGCAAGTGCACCCTTGAGGAGAAGAGTTGTATGTGTCAAAATGAAATGACTCTTCCTCTATTTATACTTGTCCAAGTGCCTTCTTTTCACTGGTGGGGCTGCCTTCTTCTGGTCTTCAATAGGCTTTTTGGGGCTTCTACAATGGGGTAGATGGGTCTTCTTGTAATTCTTGGTATTTCTTCTCTTCTAGAAACGTTGTCCTTGAGCCTGGTTGATGTTATCTTCTCCGGCATGCATCCAATTGATGTATACTTCTCCCACATAGCACCTCAAGTCTTTGTCAGTCCTTGTCAAGTCACATGATCAAGGATAGAGACTACACCTCGGCCATTCTCCTTAGCCAAGTCACATGGCCATCTGAGGAGAATGTATGTCCGATGTTAATATAGGGAGGATATCAACACCCTGGGCCATTCTCCTTAGCCAAGTCACATGGCCATCTGAGGAGAATGTATGCCCGATGCATATACCTCGAGTCTTTGTCGATCCTTGTCAAGTCACATGATCAAGGATAAAGACTACGCATTGGCCATTCTCCTTAGCCAAGTCACATGGCCAATATGAGGAGAATGTATGCCCGATGCTTCGCAAACATCAACAAAAAGGCATTGGATATGTTGGGACTACATAAAATACAAGTTCCCTTGATCTCTCAAATGTCTTTGTTTCACTAGAACCAAACCTTACTCCATCCAATACTTCATCTATGTCAGAACTGTAATCAACCACATCTAACACTAATTTGCAGGCACCAGATCATACATCTTCTATTCAATCTACATCACCCTTTGATTATTTATCTACAAATTCCTCGGCTGAGACTCTTTCAAAACAAACTCATCTTGCTCTTGTTCAGTCAACATTGCATTCAACACCAACAAAAACTCAGTCATATCAACACCATAATCATAGTGATTAGAGGAATTCTTGCGCTCCATTTGAGTACAAAATGTTAAATTTTCACACCCAGCACCTGACAATTTACTTCTTAGCAAATGACTTGTTGTAATAAACTTACTACGCAGATATACTAGACAAAAAACGTAGTTGAGTTTTAACGATTTACAGAAATAAATCAATGGAAACAAAACAGGAAACCAAACACATTTGCACACATAATTTATGGGTAAATACCCCTGGAAAAACCCGTATGGGAAAACCAGTACTGTGATGATTTTATTAAGATAAAATACGGGCTCTCGTCCTAGGATAATGGCCCACCTGAGGAAAAATACAAAACAACAAGAATAGCCTATCACACCTCAAGATCTGTCCTTCAATCTTACTAGTCACTACTTCCTTTGCTCCCTTCCTCGGACCCTGCCCCTTCACACTTGGATGAAAGTCCTTCTCCACCCAATACAATGAGATCTCACTATCTCACTTTGTGTGTGTCTCCTCCTTTCACCTTTGTTGCCTCTTATAATGTTGAGTTTACCCTAAATCCAAAACCCTAGAACTCCAAAGTGATCAATGGTTGAGATTAGATCTCACCAACACTTGAGATCAATGGCTAGGATTTAATTTAATTCACTAATGCCAAAAACTTAGGCATTTAATTAAATTAAACACAATTAATTATAAAAAGACATTCACTTTAATAATTACTTTAATAAAGTGAATTTCCTAAGTCTTGAGAGGTATTAATGATGACTTCCACATGTTAGACACAAAACCAATGTGGAAGTACCTGTCTAATGCTACAAACATCAACACTCCCTCTTAGCGAGGAAGGTACTTCTCGAAGAGCCACTTGGAATGGGTTCTCCCTCCAACCCTGGCACAATGTCGCACACATCGTCTTGCACACTGGCATCCCTTCAACCTTGCTGGTCAATTTCTCCCTGAACAATGGAAGTCTCGAAATCGATGACACTACACATTAGTGCCCTAAAGTATGGACACTTCTTCAAAGCCCTACTCTCCCTTTTTGTACTCCTAGGAGCCTCCTCCTGCTCCTGAGCATCCATCAATGTCAGTTCATACCAACTAGGTCTCCTAGCAAAACTGGAAGGGGCTAACTCCCTCTTCCCATCTGAAGGTTGACTCCCCACACTAGAAGTCCATGAACTCTATGTTCCCTTTGGAGCCTCCTGCTCCTCGTACTCTACCACTGACATCAATCAATGATCCAAGATCCCCTTGGATCCACTAACAGGCTCGCCTTGCAACCTATATACCTTTCCCTCTCTGACACCAATGCTCACTGTTGTGTCAGGGCTAGCTCCCTCTAAATGTATGAGTACTTTTCCATTCTGGAACAAGATTGCAAAAATCTTGTCCTCCAAAGCCAAGACTGAGAGCAAATTCATCTTCAGTTATGGGACATACAACACATCTACCACCTTCACAGAATCTCCTGACTCTAGATGGAACCTAACTGTCCCAACTCCCTCTACACCACACTTGGTATTGGTGCCAAGCTCCACATATAGATCCGAGTCTGTCTCTGACCAATTGGTGAACAACTCAAGTGTCCCCATCATGTGACTATGGCCGGCAGCTACGGCTGCAACCTTGCAACTCGCCCCCTTTCTCCTACAGCCCAATCCTCAGCACCCACCCCCTAGCAAACTCCCAGTACCTACGTCTTATGTCACTCGTCCCGCGACCTCCTCCTAGCACCTGCTCCCCCGTTTGCAACTCCACGCAATCATACGGCTGTACAACAGCTCTACAGTCCAAAAAAATTATGCTACTGCAAAATTACAATGCAACCTGGCTTCCTTTCTAGTGTCTCCGCTCTGATACCATGTTAAATTTCCACACCCAGCACCCAACAATTTATTTCCTAGCAAATACCTTGCTATAATAAACTTATTACGCGGATTTACTAAATAAAAAACACCGCTGAGTTTTAATGATTTACATAAATAAATCAGCAAAAGAAAAACAGGAAATCAAACACGTTTGCACACGTAATTTTTAGTTAAATACCCCTAAAACCCCCAAGGGAAAACTAGTATTGTGATGATTTTATTAAGATAAAATCTAGGCTCCCATCCTGGGATAATGGCCCACCTGAGGAAATATACAAACCAACAAGAATAGCCTTTCACACCTCAAGATCTGTCCTTCGATCTTGTTGGCCGCTACTTCCTTTGCTCCCTTCCTCGGACCTTGCCCCTTCACACTTGGATGAAAGTCCTCCACCCAATACAATGAGATCCCACTATCTCGTTCTGTGTGTGTATCCTCCTCTCGCCTTAGTTGCCTTTTATAATGTTGAGTTTACCCTAAATCCAAAACCCTAGATCTCCAAAGTGATCAATGATTCAAATTAGATCTCACCAACACTCGCAATCAATGGCTATGATTTAATTTAATTCACTAATGCCAAAAACTTAGGCATTTAATTAAATTAAACTCAATTAATTATAAAAAGGCATCCACTTTAATAATTACTTTAATAAAGTGAATTTCCTAAGTCTTGAGAGGTATTACTGACTACTTCCACATATTAGACACAAAACCAATGTAGTACCCGTCCGATGCTACAAACATCAACATCAAAGACCCCATTGGGATGTTAACAGATCCTTTTACAAATCGTTAGTGAAGAGGTGTCAAAGGAAATTTCTTAGGTCAGTGCCTACTAGTAGGGCATATTGTGGTTGGATAGATGACTTATCATGGAAAAATATGAGCAACTGCTTGAGGAGCTCCTATCAACTTGTGTCATTGATTGTACATGCATGAAGTCCTTACATTGATTAATTAATCATCATGCAATCTCTACTTCTGACTATTTTGATGGCAGTTTTTAGTATCTTTATTGATTTTCGAAGCACTTGATGTGTTTTTGGCCATCTTGCCTCTCATGAATTCCTAGTATGAATCACTCTCATTGGTATATGGCATGTGAGCTTTGTCAAATCACAATTGGCTTCCACTTGATTCTTGTTTGCATGATTGGAGGGCTTTGTTGATCTTCTAAACTCTTGCATTAAGTGTATCTTCATCATATCACTCTCAGCTTTGTTACCCCCCCATGCCTAGGGGTAACTAGAGGAGATCATGTCTCATGGCCCGCAATGGAGACAATGATCCTGACCATGATGATGATTAGCATGTCCACAGATGGCAGCCCAACATCTCCCCTCAGATATTGCCTCTTACAACTATAGATCAACCAATCTCATCACATCTAGACAACTCAGTGTATGGGAGATGGCAAGCCAGCATTGGTATGTTAGTCCTTCTTTTATGCGAAGTGTTGTGCTTAATTTGTTGGGCATGTGGATGAGGATCATTGGTTGAAGTTGGATAATAGATCACTGGTTTGGGAAGTTGTGTTTGTTGCCTTGTTTCACCTTGGTGGTCAGTTTCTTTGCCCTAGTCCCGTGTTGTCACCACCTAGGGAAAAGGGGTACTACTAGAGGCCCTCACAAGGGTAACGTTTGACTCCACAACATACTTAGCACTTTCCATCCTGGACCCTTTACTAAACTTCGGTAATGGTTCATGGTCCATTCTCTCATGAGAAGAAGGGGTTGAAGGCCCAGAGGTCGATGTAGCCGCTATATGTGTATATGCTATATAAAAATGACAAAGGCCACCTATAAAAGCCACGGACCAGCTTGAGCTCTACCCCCTCTAATGGTAATCGCCCCTTGTCCTAATGCACTTAATGCACAATTATATCAGGACCATAGCCCAGTAAAAATGAAAGAACAAAGCTTGAAACCTATAAAGGAGACTTGCGAAATAAAGAATAGGTATCAAAAAGCAATTAAGGGGTTCATAATGCAAAAAGTACCGAGGAAAGGGTATCTCAAGCAGCAAGCGCTCCCTCTACAAAGGCGCTCATAGAAATGGATTTAATGACACCATAAGCAATGAAGTAAGCCCAAATTCATACCACTATCACACTTACTCTTGAAGGGTTTCTTTCTTTCACTGTTTCCCTCGGGACCTATCCCTCTACCTGGGTATTTTATTTCACTGTCTTGGTTGGCACACTT
>ML793580.1:134768-162218 GCA_009831015.1 Picea engelmannii
TTTGGGATACATTTCAACTCAGGGGGACTCCTTTATTGGTTGGTTTCACTAAGTCAAATTGGGTCGACGGCCCTAATGATTGAAAGTCTACTGCAGGCTATGTTTTCAGCCTTGGTTCAGGACCTGTCACTTGGGCATGTAAGAAACAACAGGCTATTGCTCTTTATTCAGCAGAAGTAGAGTACCAAGCAGCGGTTAATGCAAGTCAAGAAGCCTTGTGGCTTCGACGGATCCTTTCAGAGTTTGGATTCCAACAGCAGCATCTGACGACTCTCTAGTGTGACAATCAGATTGCCATCAAGCTCACCAAAGATCCAGTTCAACATCAATGTAGCAAACACATCGAGCTTCACATGCACTTCATCAGAAAACTCATTCATGATTGAGTTATTGAAGTGTTATTTTTCCCTACAGAAGATCAAGTTGCAGACATTTTCACAAAGCCTCTGACAGAAGCGAAGTTTTCCAAGCTTCGATCTATGTTAGGAGTTCAAGAAGTTGTCATTAAAAAGGGGGATAGGCTCTAATGCCTCCTTCCTTCTCCTATTGTGTCAACTTTGTAAATCCTTCAATTCTATCCCAAGTTGTTCTTAAGGGGGGATGTTAGGATATTTAGACACTTAGGAGTTAGTTAAGATCAACTTGGTCTAATGTGTCGTTAGGTAAAAGTGTGTTTCTTGGTGTGGTTCTTTAGTATGCATTTGTAGTTAGAAAATCCGACGGTCACGATATGTTCCTGACATAGAGTGATCCGACAGTTCATATTCTCCTTGAGCTTAACGGCTACAATGATATGTGGCTTAGCACTCGATTAATCCATGATCTCTATTTAAAGAGCATGGAGGGTCATTTGCCAATGATCGATTGTGAGAAACTCTCTTGTAAATCTCTCTATAACATTTTTCTTTTGCATTAATAAATTGCTCCAAGTGGCCACATTGGTTGGGGCCGTGGAAGTTTCCCCGTAGGGGTTTTACCACGTCAAAACATCAGTGTGTTGATCTTTGATCTGGTTCTGTGAGTGGTTGTTGAAGGTATTCATCCTCTGTTGGAATACATGTGTTGTCGAACATTAAGTGCATCTTCATCGTATGACTCTCAGCTTCAACATGCTTTCTATGATCTTTCATGTCATCTATGGCTACTATTTGTTGGCAACATTGTGGGAATTCACATCCTTGACTTGATCACTTGTTCCTATGCTCATTGGAAACCATTAGTTGCTTGACCAATGCCAAAGAAGGTAGTGTGAAGATTTTGGTCTTCCTAAAGGTTATAGTTCTAAAGGAGGAATCTCCATTTTGAGCTCATCTACACCAGGTTATGGTCAAGATGTTGTCAATTTTGATCATCATTTCCATTCATATCTACATCAACATAAAGGGGGGATTAATGTAATATTCATTTGGCTAGCATTTGTTTTTTACCCACTCCTTCCAAAAGTTAATCTTAAGGAGAGATAATATATTGAGAATATTTACTTGTCCAAATACATGAGTTGGGTATGGTTGACATATTTTCTCAAATATATTGTATTCCCTAAATCAACTCAAAGGGGGGATTTTAGTGATAAATGTTCATTATCCAAAATTGACTCACTAATGAAACTACATGGCGATAAGTGGGATAGAAACAAATCACATTGTCAATCTAATCCTAAGTGAGTGGATGTAATTGAGGATTCTCTCCCACGTATTTAGAAAATTGTCCTAATTATTACACCTTTTCTCAAATATATTGTATTCCTTAAATCAAGCTTAAAGGGAGTATGTTAGTGATAAATGCCCATTCTCTAATCTTCACTTAGTGAAGAAACTGTATGGAGATATGTGGGATAGAAACAAGTCATATTGTTAGTCTAATCCTAAGTTAGTAGATCTAGTTGAGAGATTCTCTCTCATGTAGTTAGGAAGTTGTCCTAACTCCTAATTATTACACCTCATTAATTTGTTAATTTTAATGTTGTTATTAGGTTATTAATGTATTTTCAAAACAACAGCATAGAGAGGATAACTGAAAGAAACACAATCACGAGGTACACAGCATTTTATCTTGGGAAACCCTCATGGGGGAGAAAACTCAGCAAAAAACTTCCTCAATAATAGATTGCCAATACAATGCCAAGACTTAAGACCAAACCACCAAGAATAACCTAGGACTGAGCATGTGCCTCTCTTCTCCTTCTTGCAACTACAGCTTCCTTCAAAAGATGTGCACTAGAAGTGTGAGTGAGTGAGTGAACAAATGAGGTGCCATCCTCACTTATAAATACTAGTGAGGAGGTGTTAGGGTTATGTCCTTTCACTAAGTAGGGTTGACTTCCTCCAAGAGTGTTAGAACCACTTTATAAACCCTAGGGGCCGACTTTACAAATACCACCATATAAATATGGTTTGACCAATCCACAAAAGGGGATTTGGTCTTATACAAAACCCAACATGATCAATCCACGAAAGGGAATTTGATCTATAAAATAATAACTTAAATATAATTAGAATATTCTTCGAAGTTACAATATTTCAACACTCCCCCTTAACGAGAAGGGTATTCTACTGACATAACCCAATACAACATCATCAGGACAGAGAGGGCAACAACATCACCAGCATCTGGAACATTGACTGGCATATCTACAAATCATCGGAAGTTTTTCTCGTCATCAATAACATCATCGCTCAAAGCATGGAGCTGGAGTAGCATCATCATCATCATCTGCATCAACATCAATTAGCATAACACTAAAGCAACAATATCACCAACCTGAGGTTGGTACTCCATCATCAACAACACCAGGCTGAGACAACAACATTATCAGCACGAGGCTGATACAACAACATCATCAGCACGAGGCTGAGACAACAACATCATCATCATATGGCAACAGAATGAGGCAAGTGCAACAACAACATTTTGTGGTACTCTGACAAACCGTCCTTACCAGACCTTCGGGATCTGCCCAGGAATCATAAAATTCCCTAGGATATAAAATCCTAACAAGCTACCATGTGGTACTTTGACAGACCGTCCTTACCGGACCTTCGGGATCTACCCAGGAATCAAAGGATTCCCTAGGATATAAAATCCTAACGGAGATACCACTACTGACCACAGTTGGCATATACATGCACAAGTATTCTGACATACCGTCCTTTCTGAACCTTCGGGATCTATCCAGGGATGATCAATCCCCTAGGATATAAAATCCTAACGAAGCTACCCATTGTTGGTCAAGATACCATAGTATCATCAGCATCACTCCCCCTTTCGAGGGAGGTCCTTTCAAACAACACAAAGCTTGTCTCGGAAGTACTCAAACTTTACACGAGACAAAGGCTTGGTCAACACATCTGCAACCTGCTCATCTGTACCAACATATTGAAGCTTTACAGCTCCCCTCTACACCATATCACGAATGTAGTGATATCGGATCCCTATGTGCTTTGACTTATCATGGAACATCGGGTTCTCCGTCATCTTTATACAACTCTGGTTATCATAGAGAATCACGGTGGCTTCCATATCCAGATCGAACAGACCTGTCAACAACTTCCGAAGCCGTATGGCTTCACAACTGGCGGCACATGCTGCAATGTAATATGTCGTGCTGAGAGTTATACTGGATAGCTTCCTGCTTTGCCATGAAGTCATGGTTGACCCCAGACTGAAACAACATCCTGAAGTGCTCTTTCTATTAGAAGCACTTCCACCCCAATCTGAATCAGTATAACCATACAATCTAAAGTCATGATCTCCAGTATAACAGAGACCATAATCCAACGTACCATTACGGTATCTCATCACATGCTTTGCAGCTACAAGGTGAACACGTCTGGGCTCTACCAGATACTGACTCAAGGTGTCCACAGCAAAGCATACATCTGACCCGGTATTTGTCAGATACATCAACGAACCAATAATCTGTCTATATAGAGTAGCATCAACAAATTCTGACGAAGGATCAACCAGGAGCTTCAACTTTGTTTCCATGGGTCTGTTCATGGATTTACATTCCAACATGTCAAATCTCTTCAGTCTTTCAACTGCATACTTCCCTTGGTTAAGGAAGATCTTCTCTGGGCTCTGCCAAACTTCAAGACCTAAGAAATAATGCATCAGGCCTAGGTTTTTCATCTCAAACTCTACAGCGAGCTTCTTCGTACAATCTGTGATGAGTTTTTCTTCTCCTGTTAAGAATAAGTCATCCACATACAGTAGCAATATAACTGGCTCATCATTCATAACCTTGAAGTAAAGGTTAGAATCAGTTTTACGCTTGGCAAAGCCCAAGCTCGTCAGGAAACTATCAATTCTGCCATACCAAGCTCTAGGAGCTTGCTTTAGCCCGTACAAAACTTTCTTCAACCTGCAGACATGAATCTTTCTATCTTCAACTTCAAACCCTTGTGGTTGTTCTATATACACTTCTTCTTCAATAACACCATTTAAGGAGGTTGTTTTCACATCCATCTGATGTAACTTCCACTTCATTTTGGCTGCAAGAGCTATGATGGTTCTGATAGAACTGTATCTGGCTACAGGAGCAAACGTCTCTTCATAATCAATACCTTCCATTTGAGAAAAACCACGAGCCACAAATCTTGCTTTATGTTTTTCAATACTTCCATCTGCTCCATGTTTTATCTTGTATATCCACTTGGAAGATACCACATCTTTGTTCTTTGGTCTGGGAACTATTTCCCATACATCATTCTTTATAATGGATTGGTATTCTTTTGTCATGGCATCCACCCATTCTTTCTTCTGAATGGCTTCTTCAAAGCAAGTAGGTTCCTTTTCTATGAGATCACACATCAAGGCCATATCGCTGGAGAATGGCTTAGGTTTCTTACTTTGTCTCATGGTTCCTTCTGGGGCACCATACTTCTCTCAATCTTGAATAAGTTCCCTCGCCCAAGCTAGCTTTCTCTTGTGAGAGATCGTCATCCGGGGAGGTTCTTGAGATTCTATCATATCATGATCTTTTGGAATCTCATCATCAGGAGTAAATGTAACTTCCTTCACTGGTTCTGCAACTCTGGGAGCTACAGGTTCTTCTTCATATACTTCTTCAAGCTGGCATTTCCTTGATCTTTTGAGTGTTGCATCTTCAGCAAGGGTTACATCTCTGTTGATCTCAATATGATGGTAACCTGGTATGTAAATTCTGAAAGCCTTAGAGACCTCACAGTATCCAACAAGTATTCCCTTATTTCCTGAAGGATCCAGCTTAGTTCTTCTTTCTTTCGAAATGTGTACAAACACTGGACAACCAAATATTTTGAGATGGCTTACTTCTGGCTTCTTTCCGGTGAACATTTCTTCAGGAGTTTTGAACCCAAGTGCACTATGGGATAATCGGTTTTGGACATACACTGTTGTTCTTGTTGCTTCAGCTCATGAGTGCATTGGAAGATCTTGATCGTGAATCATAGTCTTCACTGCTTCCATAATTGTTCTATTCTTTCTTTTTGCTACACCATTTTGTTGAGGATTATAGGGAGTGGTGAGCTCCCTCTTAATCCCAACATCTCTGCAAAAACTTCCAAATTCTTTTAAGGTGTACTCTCCTTCATTATCTGACCTGAGTATCTTGATTTTTCTTTCGAAGAGGTTTTCTACCTAGGCTTTGAATTCCTTGAACTTTCTAAGTACTTCATCTTTTGATTTCAAGAAATAAACCCAAGTCTTACGAGAGTAATCATCAATAAATGACACATAGTATACATACCCGCTTAGAGAAGTTGATGGCATTGGACCACATACATATGAGTGGATGAGCTCCAACACTCCTTCTGCTTTATTGTCACTCTTTGGGGAAGGATTCTTATGTTTTTTCCTTGTGTACATCCCTTGCATACACCTTCATGACAAACCTTAAATTCTGGTAAACCTATAACTATCTTGCTTACATATGGTAAGGCTTTGTAGTTGATGTGAGCTAGTCTTCTATGCCAAATTTCACAAGGACTCTCAGTGGAGTGAGTCAAGGCTGCATCTGAGTGACCTTTTAACTTGTACAAACCACCTTCTTCTGTTCCAATAACAATTGCATCTTTTATGGTTTTTCCTTTAGGCCACATAAGAACTTCACCATCTATGAATGCAACCCTGAAACCTTTCTTATCTAGAGCTGAGATAGAAAATAAGTTCTTTGTCAAACCTGGTACATAAAGTACATCCTTCATTCTCATCGAAGTCCCTAAATCTAGTTTGTAGGTGGATTCTCCCATTCCTTTGATAAGGTATTGATAATCATCTCCAAGTGAAACTTTCTAGGGGAAGTCCTTTTCTGTAAGACTAGAGAGAATGTCTTTCTGACCTGTCATGTGCTTAGAGGCACCACTGTCTATGAACCAAGTATCCTCTCCAGGTGTCACAGATCCTGAGAGCACTGAAAACAAGACATAGTCTTCAATCTCTTCTTTAGTCACTTTCTTGGGTGGCTCATCATCTTCAACTACATGGGCATGATGTCTTTTGTTATTTCTCTTCTTGTATTCTTCCCTTCTGGCAGGACAATTCTTAGCAATGTGACTAATCTTATCATAATGATAACATTGATAAGAGGAGAAATCTTTTTCTTTTCTTTGACCCTTATGAAATTTATGGAATCTCCTTGGAGGGTGAGATTCTTTATGGAAGTGGGTGAATCTCTTTGGGGAGTGAGATTCTTTATGGAAGTGGGTGACTCTCTTTGGGGAGTGAGATTCTATATGAAGGTGGGTGTTAGGGTCCTAACCCGCACATAGGTAGAACAATATATTCGGATGTAATAAAGGTCAATATTAATAAGGCCTTTCAATAAAATAGAATAAAGCAGATGTAAGAAGACCTAATAAAACCTTTCGCTTCTAGAAGGATCTTCCTCTAGATGCTTCTTTTTAGTATAAATAGGAGTTGAGGGTATGAGAACCCTATCTTGGATATTATTGTAATAGAGCTCTGCTCAACTGGAGGTTGCCCCCTCGAAGAGGCCCGTGAACATTACTTTTAGATTCAAAGTGCTATTTCTGTTATTATTCTCTTGTCATTTCAGTGCTATTGTGGTGAATGTTCTGGTTATATTGTTGTTATTCTGCCATTTCTAGCATTTTATTTCTGTTCTACATACATTTTATATCTGGTATATTACAAGTGGTATCAGAGCACTTTCCTCGGCAGAAAGTGTGGGTTAAATTTTGTTTTCAGGGTAGAGACGTATTTCGACATCTTTAAGCCACAAAGATCTGTCGTTACGCGCATAAACCCGCGGTTGAGGGATTCATACATGCAGGAAATACAAGTGGTACTTAAGCGCACATTTGTTAGCCACCCTTGTAACCCCTGTTGGTAGTAGGTACCCCTTCGAGTGGTAGCGCATCAGACAGCACCTGTGTACGGATCGGCCTAGATTACCTGAAGCCCTCTTTAGATAAACCGATCGGTCGCCTGACTACTATAGTGTCACCGAAAACAGCACTCGGGAAGATACTCTCTAGTACCTGGATAGTCGGGTAGTACGGCTAAGGGTACAGTCTATCCTCCTTAGTTAGTGCCCTGAGATATTGGGTCGAGTACTACTGTTGGACCTCGCACGTATATCAGAGAGCTATAGCACAGGGCAAACCCTTGTCTGTAGAACCCTTGAATACCTAACCCTTGGGGACAGAAACATAAACAAATTAAAACAGACAAGATCTATTGCCGCGCAATTGTGTTCGGGTTGCCAAGTAAATACACATTTCTTTCTGGTTAAGCATTTGGGCATTTCCTCTCTGCAGTATTCTTCAGACCGGAGTATAACTCCGCAGGTGTAAGAAAAAAAAAATCTGGAAATTTTTTCACCATTATTTGAGACCTATTCCATTGGATTCATCTCTTCACCCTTATCACATTCATCCATATCATTTTTCGGAAAAAAAAATTTGACCCCGCCCGTTCCTTTTCAGTTCCCCCATCCTCATTGCCCATACCCGTAGCCAAGACTTGGAAGCTCACTTCAACACCTTGCAATCTGGTCTCATCGAAACCCAACAAGAAGTGAAACAACTCAATGCCAATGTTCCAGCCATCAATACAACCATGCAGTCCTCAATGGAGGAAATCAAACAAGACCTCACCACCCAGCTTGAATCAGTCTTTTCGGCACTCTGCACCAAACTGCATATCCCTACAGATAACCCTTCTTCTTCCTCACCTCCACATCCTGAAGGTGCCCATTCCTCTCATTCCAATAACTTTCAGAACCATCACTTTCAACATGACCTACGCCTTCCGCGGATGGATGTGACCAAATTTGATGGCTTAGACTCCACTGGTTGGGTAACCCAAATGGAACATTATTTCTCTTTATACGGCATTACAGATGACTTGGCCAAACTCCGGTATGGTGTTCTCCATCTAGATCAAGAACAATGGCAATGGTGGCAATGGAGAAAAACTTCTCGTCAAGGGTATATTGCTTGGACACACTTTGTGGCAGAGCTTTATGAACGCTTTGACACTGACACTAACCATTTGGGCCGTTTGACAAAGTTGAAACAATTAGGAACAGTGGAAGACTTTATAGCTTCCTTTGAGCGCCTAGCTTTTAGAACAGAGGGCATGTCTGATGCCTTTTTCCGAGAGTGTTTTATCAGCGGCCTCAAGGATGAGATTCGGGCCCATGTCCTCATGGCTCGGCCTCAGAGTTGGGTGGAGGCTACTAAAAGAGCTAAAGAAGCACAAGTTGTATCCTCTCAAAACCGAAAACCCTCCTTTATCCCTCGCCCTAAACCAGTAAATCCCACTACTCCCTCTGCTCCACTAAAGATCCAAAAATTGACCAAGGCTGAAATGGTTGAACGCCAACTCAAAGGCCTTTGTTATAACTGTGATGACAAATATTTCCCGAGCCACAAGTGTAAAGAACAAAAGATTTTTATGGCCATCTCTGAGGATATTTCAGAAGAGGATGTAGAAACTCCCCTTGTGTTTGAGTCACCTGAATCCATTGACATAACCCCTCCCTCAGACCCCCCCGAAGTAGAACCAGTCATTTCCCTCAATGCTCTCACTGGCTTCTCCGCTCCCCAAACCCTCAAGCTAATCGGTTACATCAAGCATCGGAAGGTCATTATTCTGGTTGATAGTGGCAGCACCCATAATTTTATTCATCGTCGCATTGCCCAAGAAACTCATTGCTACATCCATGCCATCAATAATTTCCAAATCATGATTGCCAATGGTTGTTCCATGAAATGTGGAGGGCGTTGTGAAAATGTGCGTCTCCAAATTGGTGACTACCACCTGAAATCCCATATGTTTGCTATCGACATGGGAGGTTGTGACATTGTGTTGGGTGCAAATTGGCTAAGGACTTTGGGTCCCATTCTCATGGATTTTAAAGACTTAACCATGCAATTCGACTAGGAGGGCCACCAATATAAGTTCCAAGGCATCACCGTCGATTCACCTGAGATCATTAGTTCCCATCGCATGGAAAAGCTGCTCAAAAAGGTCATTCTGGTGTTATCACCCAACTCCATGCCATACAAGCAACAGAGACACCCTCGATCCCGCAAGACCTCCAAGCCATCCTTTCTACACATCAATTGGTCATTTCCACTCCCCAAGGACTCCCTCCTTCCCGTGGTGTTCATGATCATTCCATTCCCCTTGTACCTGGAAGCCTTCCTCCCAATATTTGTCTGTATCGTCACCCCTTTTCCCAAAAAAATGAAATTGAGAAAATGGTTCAAGAACTCCTTAATGCAGGCGTTATCCGCCCTAGTACGAGCCCCTACTCTTCTCCTGTGGTCATGGTCCTAAAGAAAGAAGGTTCTTGGTGAATGTGTCCTGACTTTTGTGCCCTCAACAAACTTACCATCAAAGACAAATTCCCCATTCCTGTCATTGATGACCTCTTGGATGAATTGAGTAGCGCCCAATTCTTCACTAAACTGGATCTTCGTTCAGGCTACCACTAGATATGTATGAAAGAGGCAGACATTCCCAAGACTGCCTTTAGAACTCATGAGGGCCACTATGAGTTTTTGGTCATGCCCTTTGGCTTGTGTAATGCCCCCTCCACCTTCCAAAGCCTCATGAATCATGTCTTCCATCCTTTTCTCCGCCATTTTCTCTTAGTTTTCTTTGATGATATCCTCATCTATACCAAAACCTGGACAAACCATCTTGCTCATGTGGATCGAGTTCTCCATCTACTCTCTCAGCACCAACTTTTCCCGAAACAATCTAAATGTGCTTTTGGCACCTCAGAAGTAGAATACTTTGGTCATCTGGTTGGCAAGGATGGCGTCAGGGTGGATCCTAAAAAGATTGAAGCTATGCAAGACTGGCCTCACCCAAAGACTCTTAAGAGCTTGCGTGGATTTCTGGGCTTAACAGGTTATTATCGCAAGTTTGTTAAGAATTATGGGAAGATTGCAGCACCTCTCACTGCTCTCCTAAAAAAGAACTCTTTCACTTGGACTCCAGCCGCTGCTCAAGCTTTTCAAACCTTGCAGATGGCCATGTGCACCACTCCAGTCCTCTCCCTTCCCGATTTCACAAAGACCTTTGTGTTGGAATGTGATGCCTCAGGGAAAGGAATTGGTGTTGTCCTTATGCAAGAGGGTCGACCTTTGGCCTTTACCAGCAAGCAACTATCTGAAAGAAATCTGGGCAAATCCATCTATGAAAAGGAAATGTTGGCTATTATGCATGTCGTTGATCTGTGGCGCCCTTATCTATTGGGGCAACGTTTCCAAATTAAGACAGACCATCAAAGCCTTAAGTATTTTCTGGAACAACGCATTTCCTCCCCAGAACAGCAAAAATGGGTGACTAAGCTCTTTGGATATGATTATGAGATCATTTACAATAAAGGCAAAGAAAATGTGGTTACGGATGCACTTTCCCGCAAATATGAAGATGAAGGATCCCTTTTTTCTCTTTCATTCATTGTCCCAGATTGGCTCCAAGCCGTTCGCCAGGAATGGCTACAAGATCCCAAAAGTTCGCAGTTGATCCAACAATTGCAGTCCAATGCTCCATCTTCCCCAGAGTACTCTTAGCTCCATGATGAACTTCGATACAAAGGCCGTTTGTATTTAAGTAAACAATCAAAGCTTAAATCCACGGTATTTTCTGAGCTTCATGCTACACCCACAGCAGGGCACTCCGGGTTCACCAAAACCTATGAGAGGGTCAAACGTTCCTTTTTCTAGGATGGTATGAAACAGGACATTCGTAATTTTATCGTTGAATGTGATGTATGTCAACGCAACAAGGGAGAAACAGTCAAATCTTCGAGCACACTACAACCGCTCCCGATTCCACCTGCTATTTGGAAGGATATCTCTATGGGTTTTATTACCAGCTTACCCAAATCGGGAAATAAATCAGTCATCATGGTGGTTGTTGATCGCCTTTCCAAGTATGCTCATTTCTGCGCCCTTCAACACCCGTTTATAGCATCCACGGTGGCTCAAATTTTCATGGATCGGGTCTTCAAGCTTCATGGCATGCCGCACTCTATTGTTTCTGATCGCGACCCAACTTTCACAAGCAATTTTTGGCAAGAACTGTTCAAGATACAAGGCACTGAATTGCATCTCAGCACAGCTTATCATCCCCAGACTGATGGCCAAACGGAAGTTGTCAACAAGTGTTTGGAAACATATTTGAGGTGTTTTGCCTCGGAAAAGCAAAATCAGTGGACTCAATGGTTACCTCTAGCTGAATGGTGGTACAACACTTCATACCATACAGCTACACGCATGACTCCTTTTGAAGCAGTATATGGACAGAAGCCACCTTTAATTCTCTCATACTTACCAGGTGCCTCGAAGGTCCAGGCGGTTGACCTAACACTTACAGCTCGAGAGGCTATTCTCCGTACACTCAAAGAGAATTTGGTCATGGCACAGAATCACATGAAGCAACAAGCAAATGAAGGTCGCTCTGAACGTCAATTTGCAGAAGGGGATCAGGTGTTTCTTCGACTGCAACCTTACAAGCAAACTTCCCTCAAGGTCGAGCATTGTCAGAAGCTAGCGCCCAAATTTTATGGTCCTTATACCGTTCTCAAGCGTGTGGGATAAATAGCCTATCAGTTAGCTTTGCCTAGCCATTCGAAGCTACATCCTGCTTTTCATGTTTCATGCTTAAAGAAGGTGATTGGAGCTAAGTGCCAAATTCAAACCAACTTTCCAGAGTTAGCTGAAGAAGGATCCATTTGGCTACAGCCAGAAGCAGTTTTGGACCAGCGTGAGCGTCGCCTACATCAAAGAACCATCAAGGAAGTGCTAGTCTAGTGGAAAGATACAACTCCAGCAGATGCCACTTGGGAACCAGCTACCATTCTGCAACAATTTCCTCATCTCAAACCTTGAGGACAAGGTTGTTTTTAAGGGGGCGGACATGTTAGGGTCCTAACCCGCACATAGGTAGAACAATATATTCGGATGTAATAAAGATCAATATTAATAAGGCCTTTCAATAAAATAGAATAAAGCGGATGTAAGAAGACCTAATAGAAGCTTCCGCTTCTAGAAGGATCTTCCTCTAGATGCTTCTTTTTAGTATAAATAGGAGTCGAGGGTATGAGAACCCTATCTTGGATATTATTGTAATAGAGCTCTGCTCAACTGGAGGTTGCCCCCTCGAAGAGGCCCGTGAACATTGCTTTCAGATTCAAAGTGCTATTTTTGTTATTATTCTCTTGTCATTCCAGTGCTATTATGGTGAATGTTCTAGTTATATTGTTGTTATTCTGCCATTTCTAGCATTTTATTTCTATTCTACATACATTTTATATCTGGTATATTACAGTGGGTCTCCTTTTGGAAATAAGACCTTTTCTTTCCTCCTTTAGCATGAGCAGCTAGGGCTTGATCTTCATCCCTTAATAGTACGGCTTCTCGGTTGGCTACTCTTGCTTCTTCTTGAACACATTCTTCCCATAGACTGTCGAATTGGGGTTTCTCTTTTCTTGCACAGATAGTTTGGATGAAGGCATCCCAAGGTCTTGTGAGACCATTAAGAGTTTTCATGATGAGTTCATCTCCATCCAAGTTGTCTCCAATTGCTTCTAACTGTTCTTTGAAATGAGTAACCCTAGAGAAACAGTCTTGAATTGTTTCTCCTTTCTGCATCTTTGTATTCTTGAGTTGGGTTCTCAAGTTCATCTTCCGGTTGATGTTCTTTCCTTCATACATTCTGGTTAGGGCATCAAACATCTCTTTTGGAGTATTCTTAGAGGACACTTGAGGGATCAAGTGATCTTTAATGGAATCTGCAATTATCCTTTTGGCCCTAATCAAATCCTTCTTGTACTTCGCTTTCGCTGCATCTTCTTCGGGTTCTTGTACATTTTCCTTTATGAATTTTGCAAGGTCATTCTCTTCAAGAATGAGTCCAATTCTGTATTTCCAGGCACAAAAATTTTCCACACCTTCTAACTTGTCAACAAGCTTGGTGCTTGCAGACATTTTGACCTGGAGCTAGGAAAATGAGCAGAAAATGAAAGTGCTCAGAAAATGAATTTGAACTTACCAGGAGATGCGTTGCGCTGAGGCGAGTTGGTTGGAGCTGACTGTTTCCAAAAATTCCAAGTTTTACTGGTTCTAGTTTCCTGGTTTACTAGTACCAGTCAAAACTAGAGTTTGACTTTCCGGAGAATCTGGCCACTGAAAAGGTGCACTCAAGCTGCCAAAAGATGCGCTAGGGTAGGGTGCACTTTTCTAGATGGTTTTTAGTCAAAAAATCCTCTTCAATAAAAATCCCTAATTTCCTTGTACGGCAACAATGACGTTTTTAGATACCTAGTGAAAGGTGCTCTATTCAGTCAAGCTTTGATACCATGTTAATTTTAATGTTGTTATTAGGTTATCAATGCATTTTTAAAACAACAGCATAGAGAGGATCATTGAAAGAAACACAATCACAAGGTACACGGCATTTTATCTTGGGAAATCCTCATGGAGGAGAAAACCTAGCAAAAACTTCCTCAATAATAGATTTCCATTACAATGCCAAGACTTAAGACCAAACCACCAAGAATAACCTAGGACTGAGCATGCACCTCTCTTCTCCTTCTTGCAACTGCAGCTTCCTCCAAAACATGTGCACTAGAAGTGTGAGTGAGAGAGTGAACAAATGGGGCACCATCCTCACTTATAAATACTAGTGAGGAGGTGTTAGGGTTATGTCTCTTCACTAAGTAGGGTCGACTTCCTCCAAGAGTGGTTAGAACCACTTTATAAACCCTAGGGGCCGACTTTCCAAATACCACCATATAAATATGGTTTGACCAATCCACAAAAGGGGATTTGGTCTTATACAAGACCCGACATGATCAATCCACAAAAGGGGATTTGATCTATAAGATAATAACTTAAATATAATTAGAATATTATTCGAAGTTACAATATTTCAACATAATCAAGGTTGCTAAGAGTTTGTAAGAAACAAATCCTATAAGTAAGGATCCCTTGTATCTACATGTATGACAACCAAAACAATTCACTGATGCAATAGAGCAATCTTGTTAAAATAGAGTTTTCTCCCGCAATGGGTTGGTTTCTCCACTGTACACCTAATGTTGTGAATTTTATGTATAACGTGCAATATGTGTATTGGATTGCTTTAAAGTTAATTTATGAGATTTGATGTCCAATACCATTTAGTTCAACAGGTTTCAGCGAACCTTCAAAGCCTTCCTTGGTTTTATTAGCTTTTGGGGCTACTCCAAAAGTGTTTAGACCAAGCTTGAGGGTGCTCCATGTGATATCGAATACATGGTGTGATGCCTACCTTGGTTGTACCTTAGTGGACATACACAATGGAGATGCTTACCCATAGATTGATATACCTTGACTCGATGCTTATGTGGCACACTACCTTAGGAGGTTGGAATCCTATGTCACATGGTGACATTCTTCATGAGGCACACATGGAGGGCTCGGTTGCTTGCTTGGGAGGAGAACTCATTTGGAGGAGGAGCGTCGAAGCATTTAGGAGGAGGGCATTGAGCCCTAGGTAGCATGGGATCACTTGGTTGCTTACATGGAGGTTTGTACTTAACTCAAGGATACTTGGGAGATGTGGTGAACCGGAGGAGCCTGGGCTTAGGAGGTACCATTGGAGCATCGACAACCTTTGGAGTAGAGCATTGGACCTTGTCTTGTGGAGCATTCATCTTGGGACCCTTGCTTGATGAATCTACTTACCTTGGAGATTAGCATGTGTCACCCTAGACTCTAGAGTTAGAGCACTTCACATGTGGACCTATCTAGTGATTAGTTAGGTTGCTTGAGTTGGTTGTGGACCTTGTCCATTTTGTTATTGTTGGCCTCCCTTGCCTATTCGACATAAAAGGAGGAGAGGGTATTTTGTTTCATTCATTATTCATATTCACATCGATCTTGTCTTAGAGATGTGAGAGTTCATTGTCTTTTGTACCTTGAAGATGAATTTTTCTTGAGTCTTTGTACTTGTCTTTATGCAAGGGAGGAAGGTGCTAGGGTTTGTAAGAGGCAATTCCTACAGAAGACTTGAAGTGCTAGGGTTTAAGTCCTTGTGTGAGGAAAACCCAAGGTTTGTGGCAAAGAAACCTAGAGAAGACTTGGAGAGCTTGTGTGAGGAAAGCTAGGTGAATAATCAAGGGTAGATTTGCTGGTGTTGATGCTCATTTGTTGTGGAGCCTTTGGTGTTGGCTAGATAGCTTGGTGGAATACCTTGCTAGGCCTTTGTATAGTTGGTTAGGGTTTGCTAGTGATGGTGGATGCCTTAGCTAGGGTTTGGAGCATTGGTGAGTCTTAGCTTGCAACAAGCATAAAGGACTATCTTGTACCAGTTTGAGATAAACTGTCGGTATGTATTTGTAACTTCATTATTATGTATATATGAAGTATGCTTTGCTGTCCGAACTTTGTGTACTTGCGGATCTAATTTTCAGCTTATAATCTATGGTGAAAGAGTAGTTTTTGGGGCTGTTTGGTATGCAGATTTATCATGAACAACTAGATGATTTTGTTGAGTGATTTGACAAACATATAGAAGCTAAGTGGGCAGATGTATGGCTGTGATAAATCTGTTGTAATTGAGTAATTTTCATATATGTTATATGTTGGGATTTGTGCCCTAAGGGATGGAAACATAGTTCCCTTGTAGTACGAATGATCGGTGTTTAATTTCTTGGGCTTCCTTCTGTATTTGGTTGGACAAAACCAAAATATATACTGCTTTAATTTATATTTCAGATTCAGTAAAGCTGAAAGTTCACAAGAAATAGATCCAGGGAACATCAAAGTTGGTGTGGAATTTTTTGAATTTGCTAAAGAAGCAATTCTTGAAATTTCCGCAGGTTCACACTTTCATTAGTCTCAATTGCAACATCATCTACATTCATTTCATCCCCATGGACAATCCCTTCTAAGTTGAAGGCATTTTGAGAATCATCCATGTTGACAATTTTCAGTCCAAATCAAGCCCAGAGGCCCTATTCTGCATTATTGGAACTCTGCCTTTGCTGCAACTGTCTTTGAGTTTCTATCAGATCTTGGAGCATCTGAGAGTTGATTTGGTTCTGCTCCTCTTGAGCTTTTGCCAACCTCTCATTACCTACTCTATATTGTGGACTTGGTCCCTTAGGTTCCTCATGGTTTCAGCTAAATTCTGAGGTATTCCTTGGTTCACATGTCCATTAGTCTCAATGCCAACATCTGCTACATTTCGTTTCAGCCCCATGGACATTCCCTTCTAAGTTGAAGGCATTTTGGGAATCTTAAAAGTTGACAATTTTCAGTCCAAATCAAGCCCAGAGGTCCTGTTCTGCTGAATTTTCTGAAAAATAAAAAAATGGCATTTAGCCAAATGAATGTACAGGTTTATTCTTCTCTGAAATAGCATTCTAACCATTGTAAATTTGCTTGAAATGGATTCAGGAGCTAGCTTCTAAAGCTTCCAGAAGTTGGAAACTTAATAATTTCAGCACTTATTCAAATGCAAGTAGGGTTCTTGAACCAACTTCCACCAACTGTGGCTTGCTTTACCCTTAGTGTGAAGGAGAACCCCTGGCATTTACAGTTCACCGTTTAAGAGCCCAGTGATTTGATTTGAAGAATGATCTGGGGTTACATTTGAACCCTCAAATTCCCAAGATCAAAATCTAAGGCTCAAAAATGGAATCCATGATTAGAGTTTATCCAACTTAGAAACATCTTAAGCGTTCAATTACTACCATTTCGGCTCTGCTATTGCTATGGCTGTTGCATTCCTAATTTGTGACTCACTTGCAATGCCTTTAACTTTCCCCATAGAAACCCAAATTGGATTAGTGGGGCTAAAGAACACCATCAGCTTTAGGAAATCACAGTTATTTGGTTGGTATCAGAAGCAAAACAGGTACACTGCCGTCACTGCAGAAATCTAAAGGGGCAAAAGCTGAGAATTCACATGTAAATACAGTGTGTAAGCAGAGACCGCTGAAGGAGGCACTTCACCATTTATATATTATGAAACCAAGCAGAATCCAGGTATACCCCAGTCCCTATGGTTATACATTACTCATTGAGCTGAGAGCTTTGACAGAGGACGGGAATGTCTGTGAGAATATTAGCAGAAACGGGATTGAACCAGACAGCTATTTGGGGTATCACATTATAAATAGATGTTCTAAATTGGGAGAAATGAATTTTGGTTGCGAAGTGTTTAACAAAATGTCTGAACAAGATGCGGCACTTTGAGCTTCAGTTATTGCTGGAAATGCATAGTGTGGTGCTGACAAGGAAGCTGTTGGGCTATTTGATAAGATTGACAGGGCAGGAATCAAGCCAGACTTCATTATATTTAACTGTCTTTTAAGGGCATGTATGCTGGGGCAGAATCTCTCACAAAGGTCAGCAGGTCCATGTCATGACAAGTAAATTGGGTATGAATTGGATGGTTCTAGACAGGAAGCTCTCGTCCTCATGTATGCCCTGTTAAATTTGGCAGCATTGGCAGTCATTCTCCAATGACAGGCCATGCGGGCCACACTGAGGCTAGCCAGGGAGATTTGGAGAATCAACCAGTCTTGTGAGGTATTCACAAAAGCCAGGGGGAAATACAACCTCCATGAGGCAAACCAAAAGATAGGACAAACGAGAAGCTATATGATCTTGTGAGTCTAGCCAAGGCAAAGGAAGAAGCCTTGTAAGTCTAAGATAAAAATCAAGATGTAAGTCTAATGCAAAAGTCTGGGGGAATGTACAACCTCTGTGAGCATAGACAGTCTAGTGCAAAAGTCAGGAGGAACATACAACCTCTGTGAGCATAGACAGACTAGTGCAAAAGTCAGGGGGAACGTACAACCTATGTGAGCCTAGTCAAGCCTTGTGAGCCATGAGCAAAAGTCAAGGCATCTAGCAAAAGTTAGGTTGAATGTACAATTCCTATGAGCTAGAAACAAACAATCTTCCTAATGCAAATAATGTAAATGTATTGATCTAGTGCATTGGCACGTGTAACCTTATCCACCATGACCAGAAAGTCGAGTTGAATGTCTAATTCGAGTTGCCTACTCAAGTTGTAAATGCAGAGTTGCATGCATGTCAAGTTGCATGTTGAGTTGCTTTGCATGCATGTCAAGTTGCATGTTGAGTTGGCATGTCAAGTTGCATGGTGAGTTGTCATGCAAAGTTTAGTCAAGTCAAGTTACAATTTGAGTTGTAAAGACATGCAAGCTCTTACTAATTCGAGTTCACTCTCCTGCGCCTTATATATACAGAGTTCGACCCCTCTTCCTCATTCACTTGTAATGCAGCGTATGACTGAAGGAGACAGGGCAGTGAAGGACGCTAGTACTGCTATTTACTGTGTTACACAGTGAACAAGAGAGGACAGCATAAGTGTGGGTTTTTATCAGCAGTCAAAGACAGAGAATAGGTTGTTTTTATCAGCAGTAAAAGACAGAGAATAGTGTTGTTTTTATCAGCAGTAAAAAACAGTGAAGTTTTGTTGTTTTCTGGTCACATAGTCAGGTACTTTTCATGGTGGTTTATTGTACATGATCTTACATATTACTTGCAATAAAGGAAGATCGTTTGCTGAGGTTTTTCTCCTTGTATAGGGTTTCCCCAATGTATATGTGTTGTTGATGTGCATGCTTGTGGATCTACATGGTTATTGCTATTCAATTATGATTCTGTGTTGTTGAAATGTATTAAGCTGGAATCAAAGTGTTGAAGAAATTAAAGAGATAATCCACATATTAAATCAAACTCAATAAATTAACACGGTATCAGAGCTAAGGGTGTGATAGAGCTTGTTGAAGTGCAGGAACAAGGTACACACAGATCCAAGAGATCTTGATCAGTTTCCAGCGTGAGTTTCATGGCATCCTCCATTTCTGTCAGGGTCGAGGATAGGCCTGAAGGAGCTTCCAACTTCAATGTGTGGAAGCTCAAGATAATGAATATCTTCTAGGAGCATGATCTTGAGTAGTATGTGACCTCAGTAATGGAGGAACCCACCTCTAATACAGCCTCTAATACAGGAAGAGTGGCCTTCAAGAAGAATCAAGCAAAGGCCAAGCGAATTATCTTTGACTCGGTCAAAGACAATATAATGCCAGCAATGACTTCGTTAATGACTGCCAAGGAATGTATGGATACCTTGGTAAATTTGTATGAGAAAAAGGCACCAAGTCAGAAGAGGACACTTAAGCACAAGCTTAAGTACTTAAAGATGGAGAAAGGTGAATCAGTGGCATCCTTCTGTTCCAGGATAGCCCATATCAAAGATCAGCTCTTGGTCACAGGTGTCACAATGGATGATGATGACTTAGTGCAGGCCATATTTGATGGTCTTCCTTCTTCATGGGAGACTTTCTTATCCAGCATAAGTGGGAGAGAGATTTTGCTCACGTTTGAGAGGTTATGGCATGATTGTCTCCAAGAGAAGAGTCGCATTGCTACCAAGAGCGAGCCATCCAAAAAAAAGCATTCGGCATTAGCATCAAGATTCAAGGGAAAGAAAAAAGTCACTTTCCAGAAAGGCTCTTAGAAGAAGATAAATACTAAAGGTACGTTCAAAGGCAAGCATATTAATACATCTAAGATTAAATGCTTTAATTGCAATAAGTTGGGTCACTTTGCTAGAGACTGTTGGTATAGGAAGAAAAATCCAAGGAAAGGGAAACATCATGCCTCAACTGTTGAGGATGAGAATCCAAAAGAAATAAAAAAAGTCCTTCTAATGAAAGAGAAAATAGAAAAGAATATTACTTGGTTTCCGCTTTATCCAGTACAGTTATCACAGGGCCGAAAACTTGGCTGGTAGACAGTGGTGCATCAAAGCACATGACAGGATACAAGGAGATCCTTTCATATTTCAAGAAGAAATCCTTTGTAGAGCAAGTTGAGCTTGGGGATGACAAATGTCAAAAGATAGAGGGAGTAAGCTCTATCTCCTTCATATGGAATCTGGGGCAATGCTTCATGTTGATGAAGTATTATATGTATCAGGGCTCGGGAAGAATCTATTATCAATTGCAAGTTGCAACCCTTGAGGACAAGGGATATTGGGTGATCTTCAAGGACAGGAAGGCACTTATGTGGGATAAAGGTAGCCACCTGAGTACAGCAGAACCTATTGGGACTCACAGAGGAGGACTGTATCTAGTGACAGGACGGTAATTTCAGGCATTAGCTCATGATGTGACGAGCTCCAACGAGTTGTGGCACAGAAGGCTTGGACATCTTCATTACAAAGCACTTCCAGATCTGCAGAATATGGTATGTGGCATGCCCTCTATTTCTTTTAGTAAAAATGAAATTTGTAAAGGATGCATGCTTGGTAAAAATATAAAGAAATCATTTCCTAGCAGTGATAGTAGAGCTCAGGGCATCTTAGATCTGGTTCATTCTGATGTCTGTGGTCCCATGTTATCTCCCTCTCTTAGTGGTTGCTTGTATTATGTCATTTTTATTGATGATTGCTCTAGAAAATGTTGGATCTATTTCCTTAAAGCAAAAAGTGACACATTTGATAAGTTTAAAGAATTTAAAGCCTTTGTTGAAAAGCAGACAAAGAAACACATCAGAACTCTTAGAACAGACAATGGACGAGAGTTTGAATCTCTCTAGTTTGAGGATTTATGCAAGAAAGCAGGAATCAAGAGACAGTTGACCGTTCCATATAACCCTCAGCAAAATGGTGTTGCTGAGAGGAAAAACAGAACAATATGTGAAGCAGCAAAAGCCATGATGTTTGACCAGGATATGCCAAATTCCTTATGGGCAGAAGCTACCTTCATTGCCGTGTATATTCAGAACAGGTGTCCACATGCTATCTTGAAGGACAAGACTCCTGAAGAGATCTTCTCAGGGATCAAACTTGAAGTAGGGAATCTAAGGATATTTGGATGTCCTATGTCCCTAAGGAGAAGAGGACAAAGATGGAACCCTTGGGCAAGAAAGGGATTTTTGTGGGGTACAGCGAGAACTCCAAGGCTTACAGGATTTATGTACCAAGTCAGAGGCAGATAGAGGTAAGCAGGGATGTGACTTTCCATGAGGAAGCCGCATTCAAGAAATCTAAAGAGTTAGCAGGAATTAGAAGCAGTTCATCCAGCTTCACCCTCTTCTGAAAGTGAATAGTCAGTTGATCAGAGGGAGGAACCTCATGAAGGGCCAAGTGATGAGACCCTAGAACCTGTTGAAGAGTTGGAAAGAACTCTTGAAGAACCTCCAGCCAAAAGGACGTCGCCTTATATATACAGAGTTTGACCCCTCTTCCTCATTCACTTGTGATGCAGCGCATGAGTGAAGGAGACAGGGCAGTGAAGGGAGGCTAGTACTGTTGTTTATTGTGTTACACACTGAACAAGAGAGGACAACATAAGTGCTGGTGTATATCAACATTAAAAGTTAGAGAATAGTGTTAATTTTATTAGCAGTAAAAGACAACAATAGTGTTGGTTTTTATCAGCAGTCAAACACAGAGAATAGTGTTGTTTTTATCAGCACTAATAGACAAAGAATAGTGTTGTTTTTATCAGCAGTAAAAGACAATGAAGTTTTGTTGTTTGTTGGTCACACGGTCAGGTACTTTTCATGGTGGTTTATTGTACATGATCTTGCATATTACTTGCAATAAAGGAAGATTGTTTGCTAGGGTTTTTCTCCCTGTATAGGGTTTCCCCGAGGTATATGTGTTGTTGATGTGCATGTTTGTGGATCTACATGGTTATTGCTATTCAGTTATGATTTTGTTTTGTTGAAATGTATTAAGCTCGAATCAAAGTGTTGAAGAAATTAAAGAGATAATCCGCATATTAAATCAAGCTCAATAAATTAACATGCCTAATGTGGGAGATTGGGACAATGTTGAGATGCATTCAACACGACACCTAAAGATAATAATAATATAGTCTCAGTCTTGTAGAATGCAATGATAGCAAGATATGCCAAAATGGGTATGGCGCAGAAGGAGTGAATTTGTTTACCCAAATGCATCATAATAGCATCAGGGTGGCTAACCATCTGACTTTGGCGCATGTGCTCGGTGTGTTGAGATTTGGGTACCTTGGAAAGTGGTCCCCTTGTGTTTGTGAGTCTCTAAACACAAAGGGGGAGACTATTATCCTTAAAACTTTACTTTATGTTCTAATTTCACGTTTACTTAGAAGATTTAAGTCAAAAGTGAAATATGTCATTTAAGGCAAAAGTGACATTTAATTCACTTTGTCGGTGAGTTAAAGGACATGAGGCAAACTAAGGAAAGTGGGTTTCCTAAGTGAGATTTTTTTGGATTAAATCTCACCCATTGATTAGACATGGCTAGATTGGATCTAGGCCATTGATATTTTAGGGTTTGGCCAAAGAGAGGCTAAAGGAGGTAAAAGGGTAAGGAAGAGACTCATTCTTCACTTGAGACATTTGAGAGGAGAGGAGGAGGAGAAAGAATCTCTTGGGCGCATTTCTTGAGGAGAGGAGGGCGCATGAGGTCAAGGGTTTGAGGAGATGCTTAGCTTGGGTGCTAGCTTGAATGGAGGGTCATTCATGGAGGCTTGGGCACCATCTTGAGTAGGGGCGCATTCTTGAGGAGGAGGGGTGCATATGCTAGTGAGGAGAGGAGAATCTTGTGAGGAGGGCGCATCTAGCTTGGGAGAGGTCCCCAACTCTTGGAGGAGACTCATTCACCATGGAGAGGCGCACTCTAGAGAAGTAGAGGGCGCAAGGGTGAAGGATGGCGCATACATTTGTGGTGTTTTTGCTAGAGGAGGGGCGCACTTAAGCTTAGTGCGCACCAAGCCATGGAGGGAGGCACGCTTGTGTAGAGGGTGCAAAACCAAGGGCAAAAGCAATGGCGCAAGGCAAGGTTCAAGTTCAAGCAAAGACAAAGGCAAGCACAAGGAAAGAGGGCCAAGGTATTAGCAAGAGAAGAAGGGTGCCTTACTTCAATGGGCTAGCAGGCACCAAAGTTACCAAAATTGGACCGATCGTCGAACCGATCAACCAAAAAAACTGGAACCAGAAAAAAATCGGATTAAAAAACCGGTCATTAAAATATACATAAAATATTCAAATTTTGAAAAAAAAAATACGTATTCATGTACATCCATGTGAATCCAAACCATTATACACAAATTTGCAAAGTTTCTCATGTATATATAACAAGTAACAGTGTATAAATCCAAAATAGCACTAAGAGTAAGTGCATTCCATAGTCATATGAATATCTGAATCAAAATACATCATCGAAAAGACTATAAATGGCCTATAAAGTCCAATAACTCTAGAGTATATACTCGAGACTACACAATCTAATAATCTGAATCTGCATACTGAACATGAGTAGACTCAACAAGGGGATTCCGAGCCTGGCTTGATTCCCCTGGTCCAGAAGGCAAAGATACAACTGCAACATCAGTGCACACATTCTCTTAATGTGGCTGGGGATCGAAAATCCATTGCATGCCCCTTTTTTATTTTTATTTTTAAATTTGCAAATCTGCTCACTTTTTCGTCCGTACGGCGGTTGTACGAAACTGACCGGCTTGAGAGAAAACCCGATTCCGTACGGAACCGAATATCAAAGGTTTGAATCGTCGGTTTTTCCAATGACCTGGTCGAACTAGTCGGTTTTACCAGTTCTGGTAACATTAGCAGGCACATCTTCAAGGGACTCCAAAGCATCCGAGAGTGGTTTCTATTGTACCAGGTTCACTTGTATATGTTTTTCCTTGTTGTACATTTTTCTTTGAGATCTTCTATATACATCTATCTCCAAACTGGTTTTCCCCGAGGGGGTTTTATCCAGGGTCATGTTGACCAAAAATACATGTCTTCATTTTCATGCATGCTTAGTTGTGTAGATCAGCATTTTAGAGTTGTAAAGATCTAGATTAGTGTTATTTGTTTTGAGTATATTGCATGTGCTAACATTGGGTTACGAAAACACTTGCAAGGGCACCTCAAAAGAGCACTTAACCATCAAAATTATGAGCAGAAAAGTACTTGACTGTTTGTTGTCCTAAAACAGCAGCAAAGGACAGTTTTGGAGATTGAACTTAGAGCCCAACAAGAGGTCAAATACAACCTGTTGGGCAACCAATTATGAGCAGAAAAGTGTAGAGAAACGAGGTACTATCAGGCTGCCAAAACAGGTCTGTCCTTGACCTGAAATTTGGCTCTAAGTTTGACTTTCCAAAACTGTCCTTTGTTGTCTTTTAGGACAGCAAACAGTTTGGTTACTTTCTGCTGATAATTTTGTGGTTAAGTGTCCTTTTGAGGTGCCCTTGCAAGTGTTTTCTTACCCCAATGTTAGCACATGCAATATACTCAAAACAAATAACACTCCTCTTGATCTTTACAACTCTAACAAGCTGATCTATACTCTAAGCATGCAGGAAATGAACACATGTATTTTTGGTCAACATGACCCTGGATAAAACCCCCCGGGGAAAACCAATTTAGAATGAAAGTATATATAATGATGATTTTAAGAAGTGAATACAACAAGTAAGCTAATACAATGGAACCTGATACAATAGCAACTCCTCACAAGAAGTTTTGGAGTTCCAAGAAGAGAGATGCACCCAAGCTTAGTGCACCCTCCTCCTTTGTTGCTCTATTGACTGAAGTGATGTGTCCTCCTTCCTCTTTGACCCAATGAAGAATCCCTTCCACACAAATCTGCCCTTGTGTGTCTCCTTCAAGATGAGCCACACAGATCTGAAATAGCACAAGTCCTTCTACTTCCTGCTAGTGGTGCACTCTCCTCCACATGTGCGCCCTCCTCCAAGCAATACTAATCACCATAAAATAAATAGGCCCTAAGTTGTCATAGCTCCTCCATGGATGTAGGCACCCAAGCTCTCCTCTCCTAATGCTTCCATTCTCATCCTCTTTCCCTTCTCCAAACTCTCTTGGTGAACATACAAGTGAATGAACCTCCATTTTCCCTATGTGCCCTCTTTATAAAAATCATAAGGAAACCTAGAAATGGATGGATGAGATCATCCAATCCCATTTCTAATCAAAGGTTGAGATCTTCCAAAAAGAATCTCAACTCAAAACCCACTTTGGCTTAGTTTCCTTATTTCCCTTTATGTCTCTCAATTCACCCAGAAAGTGAATTAATAGTCACTATTCACTTAAGTGAAAAATTTCACCCTTTTGACTTAGGAAAATGTCAAAGTGAAATTAGACATAAAGTATAAGGCACAATGGGTCAAATATTTCCCTCTTGTGGTTAGAGACCCACAACCACAAGGGGACAACTTTCCAAGGTACCCAAATCTCAACAAAAAGTACTTGACTGTTTGCTGTCCTAAAACAGCAGCAAAGGACAGTTTTGGAGGTTGAACTTAGAGCCCAACAAGAGGTAAAAGAAAGAACTGTTGGGCAGCCTCTCATAGTACCTCAGTTTTTCTTCACGGCAAATACCCACACCAAAGGCTCTGCAACAAGTCAAATGGGTTCATGCACAAATCATAAAATCTGGATTTGAATCAGATGCACCTGTGGGGAATGCCCTTGTTACAATGAATTCCAAATATAACAACTTAGAAGATGCATGCAATGTATTTGATAAAATACCTGAACGAAATGTGGTCTCATGGACTGCAATGATTGCAGGATATACTGAGAATGGACATGGTCAGGAGCCTCTGAAACTGTTTAGCCAGATGTTGCAAACAGGTTTGAAGGAAAATCAGTTCACATATGAAAATGTTCTCAGGCCATGTGCCAGCCTTGCAACCGTGGAACATGGAAAACAGGTCCATACTTGCATTATCAAATCTGGTTTTGAGGAGGATCTTTACGTGGATAATGCTCTAATCACCATGTATACTCAAAACGTTAGCATACGTAGTGCATGGAAAGTGTCTGATAGAATGACAGAATGAGATGCAATCTCATGGATGTCAATTATTGCAGGATATGCTCAGCATGGGTTTGCCAGTAGATCTCTTGAACTCTATGAGCAAATGCAGAAAGAAGGTCTGACGGCAGATCATTTAACCTTTACTGCTGTTTTCTCTGCATGCGGTCATGCAGGACTGGTTGATGAAGAGCAACCCTATTTTAATTCTATGAACCACGATCATGGCACTGGGCCAAACATGGAGCATTCTGCTTGCATGGTTGACCTTCTAGGTCATGCTAAGCAGCTGGATGAAGCATGGTAGTTCATCAATAAAATGAAAATGACAGTTCATCCCAATGCTTTGTTGCGGAGAACCTTCATAGGTGCCTACAGAATCCATGGTAACACGGATGGTGCAAAACAAGCAGCAGAACATCTTGAATTGGAACCATATGACTCCTCAACAAATGTGCATGTCAAACAGCTGTGTAGCAAATGGCAGACAGAATGATGTTGCAAAGGTAAGAAAAATGATGAAAGAGAAGGGTGTCAAGAAGGATCCAGGATGTAGCTGGATTGAGGTCAGGAATAAGGTTCATGAGTTCAGTGTAGGAGACAAATCACACCCAAAAGCAAAGACGATGTATGCCGAGTTGGAAAGCTCGATTAAACAAATGATGGAGGTAAGCTATGTGCCAACTACGAGCATTGTCTCAGATTGGAGGAAGAATAGATGAGGATCTTTGTCTATGCTGAGGATTAACGAAAATTTCCTGTGTCTGTGTTGAGAATTAATTTAAAAAAAAATATCTGCCCCTGTTCTATGTACGAAAAAAACTAAATATATTGAACTACTTTCTATAATAAATAAGTACCTCAACGCCGTGTTTGAGAATGACTGTCCAGGACACGACCAGTTTGATCTCCGTTCTGGTGGATTTGAATCTGCTGCTTCATGTATGATTACTGATACACGTGTGCCTGAACTAAATACTCTGAGAGTCAAAGAGGATAGCCTGCCTAGAGACAGTTGCATTAGTGACTTCACCCAAAACCCTCACATTAAAATTGGAAAGCTAGTGAATGGAAAACCCTCGATGTTTTAATAGCGTGAGACATCTTTATATT
>ML793580.1:162322-243996 GCA_009831015.1 Picea engelmannii
AGTTACTTGGCTTCCAAGTTTCCATTAAGACATTGAAATGATAAATTCTTTATGTTTGTTTAAAAAAAAATTGTGAGTTTGAAAATTGAAATAGTTGTTAATATTTGTCAAGATGATACAAAGAAAAATATTAATAGGAACCAAATTCATTGAAAATGCTAGATAAGTATTGACTTCGACTAGTCATTATCACACTCATCCCATTCAACCAAACAACGATGACAACAAACAATTAAGTCTCAAATTAAGATATTGAATAGTTGTTTTTTGGGTGGTTTGATGTAGTTGTGCCAATGACATATTGTTTTACAATGTAATAAAATTTGGAAAAATGTAAATTAAAGATTCAATAGAATAGAATGGTGTCAATGACACATTATTGGATTTACTCTATCACTATGCAAGATTGGGAGTTTGTACCACACTTAGGTAAAATATTGCAAGATATTCGACAAAGTTACTTGTAAGACACATTGGAGGTTCATGGTTCATATCAATGTTCTTAAACATCTTCATGACCATAATTCAATTTTGTGATCTTGAATGTTCATTTGAAAGAGTGACTATGTGATGATGGTCACACCATGTTCCTATGGTAAGCTTCTTGAAGCCATTTGTAAATTGAGAACCTTGTGTTTGTTATTTATGTTTTCAATGGAACTTGCCTTTTATATTTGTATGTAACAAGCTAGGACTTGGGTAGTATTATGTCAAGTTCATTGTTCAACTTTTGAGGTATCTTTTTTTCTCTATTGCTATGACTCTTGAGCTCTCTTCCAATTTCATTGCACACCAATAAGATATCCCAATGTGTTGATGGTTAGAAATTCCATTTCTTCCTTCATGTAACAATGCAAACCTACCTTGAATTTCATTAGGGCTTCTATCATCCACTTTAGTGTATATTTGATTGTTTCTACAATGAAATATATAACAAATTGACCTTGCTTATGATGCAACTATTGCCACTACATGTATTCATCATCAAGGTGTCCTACATGGTAGAAGTTCTCTCTCAAAACTATCTTCAATCACCCCAATGTGGTTATGGGTTGGTGTCCTTCCTTTCAGTATTGAATAAAAGATTCCTACCAAGAGAGTGCATTTAGAGCAAAGGTTGTGAAGTCCTAGAGTCGTAAGAGTGGAATGAAGATATTATTAAAGTCTAAAGTGATGTGTGTGTGTGTACAATAAAGAGTTAAACGAGAGAACCAAATCTAAACAAGATGTTATTGTGAGTTGGATTATGGACATACATTTGGTTCACAATGTGGTGGATGCCAAACCATAGAAAATGCATCATAAAGAAGAAGTAAGACACATAGAAAAGGAAAAGTAGTAGTGAGTTGTTGAGAGATAGGGAAACTTTGCAAAATAGAAGTGACAAGACAATGGAAATATCATTAAACCCTATACAAAGTGGGGAAGATGGGGTTTAGGACCCTCATAAGCACAAGAATCTTGAGTGAAATGTTGAGAACCAAAGGTTAGAAAATAAGAAGAAAACAAATAAAATACAATTGACTAGTCTTGTAATGATGAAGAGAATGCAAAATAGAAAAATGAGGAGGTAGAGCATGTGCAATGGAAGAAACTAAAATGTGACATATTATTAATCTAAGCCCACAAAGGAGAAGAAGAGAAGTATGTTCAGTCATATAGAGGACAGGATACAAGAGATAGTCGTGAAGACACTTGATGAGATAGAACAAAAGAAGCAAATAATTTAAAAATAGGCAAAAGTAGAAAGGGAAAAGCAAAAGCAACTAAAGGCCATAAAGGAGGAAGATTGCATATGGGAAGAGAGGAAGGAGGGGATATTTTAGAAGAATAAATGATAAAAGAGGAACAACTACAAATTTGGGTGAAGATGAGGAGAAATTAAAGAGCGAAAAAATGAAAATTTCAGTAATGAAGAGCTATAGAAATGAAAACAAAGGAAACAACTATGGAAAAAGGAGAGGAAGGCAAGTAACGGATGAAAGATGGATAATATAAGAGGATAAGCATGTGACGGAAAGTGGCACATATGACAAGGAGAGGACGCCCAATAATCAATACATGGACTAAGAAAAGGGAGAGAAAAACTAAAATTTTGAGGAATTAGTGGATATGATGGTAGACACATGCAAGATGTTTCTGAGACATCACTACTACTAGGTACTGTCCACCGAATGATTGTTCCATGTGTGCATTAGATGGACTTTCTTGAGTAAAAGGACATGCAAGAAGTTATTCAACAAAAGTAATAAATCATTACCTTTGGAAACATTAGCGGGTATATCCTAAATGTTGAAAGTAAGTTGACATAAAAGATAGGGGATAAACCCTCACTCTAATTGGAATTCAATGAGGTCAATAAAGTGAAGGTCACAACTTAAACTATCCCCAAAGCAAGAAACATGACCAAGGCACTAATGAAAAAGGGCAGATATAATTGAGTATTTGAAAGTATGTCACAAAGCCATCATGAGGAAATATGAGGACATGTTTGGGGAAATAAAAAACATAGACAAGGAGATACTATATTTCAAGAAACAAATATATAGGTGTGGGACATTATGCATATTCTTATTCTTATTCTTGAAGAAGAAACAAATATATAGGTGTGGAACATTATGCATATTCTTATTCTTATTCTTGAAGACTATGTTGAGAAGGAATTTTTGTATCAAACACTGGTCCCAAGGATAGATGTCCATTGACTATTCAAAAGCATATCACAAATCCATCACGAGACATGTCAAGAGAAATAAAAAAACAAAGATATGGAGATAGTCAATATGAAGGTGCAAGACATGACGCATAAAGTTATTTCAAAACCTACCCTAGAAGGATTTTCCATGGTGTAAGAAGTAAAGAAGATACTTAAGGCATACATACAAAGTCTTTGTCCCCACCTAGTTATCGAACCTATAAGATTGACTAGTAGTCATAGAATTAAAGAAGATGTTAACCAACAAGATAGGTGTCCTTTATGAACTTGTAAGGCAAGTTCATGACAATGATAATTAGAGAACATGCTTGAAGACACATTTTCTCATTAAAAGATTAACAATAAAAAAAGATGATGTTTAGAATTAAAGAGTTGAATATGATTATGAACCAATACGACCCAGACAACTATCACGAGAATAGATGTGATAAGTGCATAAAGAGATTAGGGATAAAGAAAAATGATCTAACATTGATCTAAAGTGATGTTTGAAAGTATTTAGTGGAGGTAGTGCATGCAAATGTTTGTATTTAGTCACAATACAACAAAATACGGGGATGAAGAGTTTGGATGAGGACAAAACTAGGTATCTAGTACCAAGGAGTGGTGAATTCGATGACCAATTTTTAATGCATTTATGGAAAAAAGTGTCATTGCATAATAAGGTTGTGTGACAATCTATGTGCATGAGAGCAAAAATGAAGCAATAATAGTCATGTCAAGACAAGTTTAATTACTAGAAAGTAGAACAATCCTTATATGGGGAGGTAAGAGCTTTGATTGGATCTTGGGAATTGTGATATTTTGGAGAATTTCCTAAATCTATAACACTAGAGAGGACGAATT
Organism: Picea engelmannii; assembly: GCA_009831015.1. NCBI lineage: Eukaryota > Viridiplantae > Streptophyta > Pinopsida > Pinales > Pinaceae > Picea > Picea engelmannii. Next base: position 165,885 of record ML793580.1, read on the forward strand.
CATAATTGGAGGCACCAACATAATTACACACAAAAGCAAACCCTTGTCATAGACAAGATAAAAGACCCCAGAATCTATAAGGATAAGCTAGGATGATGTAAGAAATATTTTCCAACAAAAGAAATTATTGGGAAACCCCAAGTGGACATGGATTCAAAGACATTGGAAAGTAGACACCTAGAAGTAAACAACATCCAATGAGGGACAAGAGATAAGGGACCTATGAGAGGAAAATAAAATGGAAAAGTTGGAAGTGGAGATGACATTGGTAGTTTAAAGACATTGGTAGTTTAAAGACACTGAGGAAAAACACTATATGAGTTCTTTTGCACAATGTTTTGAACTATCTTTTTACAAGCACTAATTTGTACAATAGTAGGGTAGTTAAGGTCTCACAAATAGTGTCGGTATCTTGGTTAGAGAACACCTACACCGTTTGTGAGATCTTAGCTTGGCTCAGGAAGCCTTTTCCCTAGTGGAGTCATAGCCCCAGATTGGGGGTGACCTATTATTGAGAGAGCTAAGACAACAATGTCTATGGTTGGGTGAAACATCTAAGATCTGCAACTAGTTGGTGCTTTTATAAAATATAAGTTCCATGTTTATATGTGACTTTTATTGTTTTTTATAATGTGTATTTATGTGTTTAATTGTTGTTTTTAGTTTAATGAATATGCTACACATTATATTAATGGATGTTTATGTCATCATGCATGAGATTGTAGGTTATTTGGCCTACATAATTGTATCATATGCAGGGCATATTGTTATTCGGTATCACAATGGGTAATTTATGAAAAATATAACTCAGGTTGAAAGAAATTCGAAAAGTACAGTATGTATAGAATAGGTATTATAGTAATGTGGCTCGACATGGAGTTGGGTACGTTACCCTCAACCACCAATGACAATAGTGGTTAATTACTTAGAGGGACCCAACTAGACTTGAACTTGAAGTGGACTAGAACTAAGGACCTCATGATGAACTCCACCTTGAAATAATGCTTGTGAACCAATTGAGCTAACCCACTAGGACACACATGCCCACACACACTCATATATTCTAATGAAAACCTCAAAGGATGCCCCCCTTTTCATAAAATATCTATATGGAAAGTGGTTCAACCATCAGTGACAATAGCAATTGATAACCTAGAGGGACCCAACCAAACTTAGACCTTAGTTGGACTAGAATCATGGAGCCATGATGAACTCCACCTTGATACAATGCTTGTGAACCAATTAAGCTAGCCCACTAGGCTACACACACATGTTTCTCTTGCCACCTTCTATTTTCCCTGACTTGTGTCCACTAGCAATGCAACAAAGTTGCTACCCTTCTCCCATCTTAGGATGCCACATATCCATGCTCAATGACTGCCATTAACAAGTCAACTACCCCTTTCAATCTTTGATAGTCTTGGGTCCACATGGGTGTTTCATGGGCCCTACCACCTATCACCTTTTGATTCCTTCGTCAACTCCCCTTTACCAAGCCTCACTTACTCCTGAGGGTTCCCACCTCTATGTCATTCTTATGTGATAGGCTCCTTCCACCCTCCACATTTTGCAAACTTCTCACTTAAACCCCAACATCTTTCTAGCATATTCCCCTTAACATATTCTTAGTTGACATGTGGGGGATAGATCAACAAAGGGTGGGAACATGAACTCTCTCTTGTGTCCAACTTGCACCCTCCCATTTTGATCCTACAAATTACCAACTCTTGATTAAAGTTATTGATCAAATTGTTAAGAGACTCATCCCTCTCCTTAAATTCTTTTGTTGTGAATTGGAACTCTAAGTTATTTTGTTGTGAATTGGAACCAGGTTGAGAGGAAAAATAGGGCAATGTCAAGGCATAAGAAATGCTCTTGTATGAATTATACGATGGCTTATGGGAGAGTTAGCTAGAGATGTCCATTGTATAAAGACACGTAGGATTCATGAAAACGTTGTTGATTACCGTTATGTTATTTATTGTGATGAAGTGTTGAGGTCAAAGAATGAGAGACAGGGACAAGTTGTATGCTACTCTTCTTGTAAATTGTTAAGAGATTAGTTAATTATTTAGTGTGTTTTCTCCCATTACTCAAGATCCCACTCAAAACTTATGTATTTTTTATGATTGTGTTCTTACTCGTGGCCAATTTATGTTGTTCAATGTTAACGGACACACTACTAATCAAAACAAAATAAAAATAAGATTTGAATATGCTATGTTAATGCTTATGCATATTTATGAGTGGACGTTGTTGTTTATGCCCTTCCTATTCAATTCTATAAGTTAATGATCAAGTTGATGCTTACATTACAGTCTTATTAATGTTTATACTACTTATATAAATACTTTCCACGTTGGACAACCATTCTTTAACACATGTCAACGTTGTTCCCTTGATTGTTCCACGTAACTTAGAAGGTCTTCATTAATGACGTGCGAGATTACATGTAGAAGTGTGCCAAAGGGGATTTATCAATGCTCCATTCTCCTCACTACCTCTTTCACTTCCTCTAATGTGACACATCTAAATAATTTCTTGTCGTTAGATTCATGTTAGTGAATATGGCATTCTATGCTCAACTATTATTTACTAATTTTTTTTGTTGTAAATAATGAATTGAAGTGTGCACAACTAAGTTATTGTATCTCCATGAAATTCTCTTATTTTGTTGTATCTGAAAGGGTTATTTTAAAGGTCTAGTTTATTGTTCTTATGTAACTAGATTAGTGGGAGAATGTATTGTTTCTATCCCTTGTTTTTAGCCATATACTTTTTTATTTCAACCTCCAATATTCCTCAATCCTAACTATCTTAATCCTAACTACCTTGATAAATCTATATGATAATGATTATTCTTAAATAAATTTAATAATTTTTGGTTATTCAAAATTAAACTTAACTGGTTCTAATAAATTTAAATTATGTATCAATTAGTTTTATTTAATTATTAGTTAATTTGAATTATTTTTTGGTTTTTTTTTTTCCCGAGAAAAAAAATTATTGTATTGGTATTTCAAGTGGAAATAAAATATGCATTGACGATCCCTTTGACTTATAATGTTAGCAGCCATTGCCTCTATCAGATAAAATTATAGTCTATCCTTATGACTTTGACTCTTACAATCATCCTTACATAGGTCTCTCTGTAAACAAATAGTTCCACAACATCATATTAATGCAAAGATAAAACCACGGGACAAACTTTCTCTAACTTTACATAATCAAAAAATAAAACACAACCAAAAATACATTCATCAAAAAAGTTGTAAGTGTATCAAATCTGTAGGAGTATGATCCTTAATCTCATGAACAACCTTCCTCCAAAATGAGCGCTTCCTTTGATAACTGATCAACTTTGTGGTTGAATTATCAGTAGACATGAGCAATGGACACCTCTTACAAAATTAATTTTCTTTTCATAATCCTATCCAAAATAGGCCCCAAATCCAAGTTATAAATGCTACTTTTACCATTTTCCTAGTCCATTAGAAGTTTGGAGTTACCAAAGACATGTAGCCTCTTAGCCCGCCTGTTCACTGCAACCTTAAGTAGGATCCATAGGGCATAGAGTTCTGCTCTAATGTTTGTTTCCAAACCTTCCCCATACTTTAGTAATAAGTAATTTGAATTATCTAGATAAAGAATGGCCCCAACTGTTAAGCTCCAAAGTTTTGCAAATACAATAACCACACAAGATCCAAAGAATAATATATAAAAAACCCACTTTATTATTACCAAACCCTTAGGGTAGGGAAACACCATACAATATATCCTATTTGTTGGAAATTGTGTTGTCATTGATGTCAAAGGTAGTCATGGAGGTCATTGGTAGTGACTCCCTGTGAAGATGAAGGCAGACAAACTATGATGATAGGTCCAAGGATTGAAACTTGTAAACAAAATCAAACCAGATAAAGCAAGTCAAGAAGGTCCCTATGCATCTATATATCTCGGTGTGTAAATTCCGACGAAGGTTCTGTGAGCAAAGAAAACGTAAGTCGTTGATCATTGATCATTCAACAAGATCAGCGATCCAAAAGTGAAGCTAATGAAGCAAAGGCAAAGGACAATATCCCACATGCACAAGGAAATTAGACTTTGATGAGTTTATAATGAAAGAGTGAAGGCTCTTAGTTCGGATGCAAATGGAAGAGCCATGGAACCATGTGAAAGGAGTTAACTTTTAGTGCCAGAATTTTCGTTTGTATGTTAATAATGGTAGACCGAGATTAAATCTTAAAATCCGTATCTAACCAGATCCATGGCCAGAAGCAGTCCTAAATTCAGAATCTGATACAATGGTGAAAGGTTTTGGAAGTTCGATTTTTCTTTCAGACCATCTTGAGACACTTCAATGGAAGAAGCTTCGAATCAACATGGACCATTGATCTCTCAGAGAAATAGTGAATAAATTTGAATCGATGATTGGATGTGAAGGACTTTGAATGATTGTGAGCCAGCTTAGATGCCACAGTATGTCCACATTAGTGCCACGACACCCAACACCCATAGAAGGGGCCACATGAAGGATACACGAGACAAAGAAGTTGTAGGTAATAAATGTCACATTATATGCCACATATCAGACTTCGTACAATGCCACATAAATACCAGGACAGTGCCATGAAAGTAGGTAAGTGTAACCTAGTGACTAGATCTCATGTCGTAAGCATATTTGGCCATGTACAAAGGTGTTAGGAAGTGTGACGATGAAGGAAACTTTGAATTAATATTAATCATTGATCTATCATAGTAATAACAAATTAATATGAATCGTTGATCTATCAAAATAATAGTGAATTCATATGAATCGTTGATCTATCAGAGCCATAGTTATCTGAAGAGGAATGTTGACAGAGTAATTTACACTCTAAAGCAAAAGTGTCGAAGAATATTCCATTGCACCTTGATTTACGACAAATATTTTCATTCGTTTCAATCAACAACCATGATCTATTCAAAGTAAGTTAGATCGAAGACTCATAAGACGACACTTGGAGGTTGATAGAGACACATGGAAACCGACATCCACGAATGTAAAGTGGACATGTGGCAGTTGGATCCAAGAATGTAAAGGCAACACGTGGCATACACATGCAAGCTGACTGATAAAGACAAGGCTGCAGGTCAAATCATGATCATTGATTACAACAGATCAATGGTGGAGGACGATACATTGGTGACCGTTGATCGTAAATGATCAACGATAGAGGTTGTTTTAGTGTTCAAAGTTAGACCATCGGAGTGACTCAACCTAGAGCAACATTAATACTCCAATACCAAGGGTATTGAAGAATATTCCACCACAACCTTGATTGACATGTCGATGATAGTGGGCCCAACTAATAGTGGTTAGAGTAAGTTAACCCACAAAGAAGATTAAATGAACATAGTCTAGATCAAGGGTTCTGGGAGAAGACTTGTGGAAACATGCTACTGGAACAGAGGTTTAATATGGGGTCCAGTATCATCGAACCAAAACAACTAAAGTCATGTATTTTCTTCCAGAAGAAAATGATGATGACGACGTGTTAAGCATTAGGTCATAACGTTGGTCCTCTGGCAAGTTAGTGCTAGCATGTAGGAGTTGAGAGTATCGTCGGGGATAATATATCGTCATGATAAGGACCAAGAGAGAAGTTGACGACGGTGATGTTAAGTGACGACGACGAACAGTTGAGATGAATCCTTTGATCAAATCAATGACCGAGAATAGAGGAAGGGACTCTGATAGAGGTAACTCCAATAGGCTTAGTGGTCCCAATGATTATGATCACAAATCAATGAATGACATGAAAGGAAAAGTGATTGGATGGTTGTTGAGTGTTGAATGCCTTGGTACTCTGATGGTGCCATTGAATGCAATTGCAAATCAATGGAAGAAACATATTGAAGAAATGATCAAACAATTGTTGTGCGTCGAGATGGTGTTGAGTGTTTCAACATTCCAGTGATCCCGATATGAAAGAATAAATCGACGGTTGTGATCAAATGAAGGACAAATCAGATGAATGTTGTACATTGAAGTGTTGTAGAGTGTAGTGGTACCCCGATGAACACAATCATAAATCAATGGACAAGATTGAATCCAGGATGAGATCCGGCCACTGTTGAGTGTCAAAATTGTGTTGTGTGACTTGTGAGAAGATCGCGTGAAATGAAAGCGTTAGAGGCCAATTTTGAAGGATCGATGGACCCAGAGCCGACTTCATGAGCATAATTTTTGGTATGTGGACAAATCCAAGAGAGAATGAAGTCTATAAATAAAGATGCCCAAACCAAATTTTAAATATTGTGTAAGTGTATGTGAAGAAAGAAGCATGAGGAAAATATAGGCTCTGAGGCTTGTACGAAAGCATGGAAGCAATGGAGATGATCTGAGGTTTGATGACATGGAGGATGAAGCATACTCGAGAGGTATTCTGATGCAATCTACTAAATACAAATCTTTTCATGGTGGCAAGGTGGAGCAAGGAAGGGGATTGGTGTCTCCTACAGGTTGGTGCCTGCGAACAACAATTTTGTGGGTTGTCGAGCATCAAAATTGTGTTGTGTGACTTTTGAGCAGATCACATGAAATGAAAGCATTAGGGGTCGATTTTGAAGAATTGATGGACCCAGAGCCAACTTCATGAACATCATTTTTGGTATGTGGACAAATCCAGGAGAGCATGAAGTCTATAAATAAAGATACCCAAATCATATTTTAAATATTGTGGAAGTGTATGTGAAGAAAGAAGCGTAAGAAGAACAAAGGCTTTGAGGCCTATACAAAAGTGTGGAAGCAATGAAGATGATCTGAGGTTTGATGACACGAAGGATAAAGCATGCTCGAGAGGTATTTTGATGCAATCTACTAATTACAAATCTTGTCATGGTGGCAGGGTAGAGCAAGGAAGGGGATTGGTATCTCCTACAAGTTGACGCATGTGAGCAATAATTCTATGGGTTGGTGCCCATTGGTTGAGTTGGTGCTCAACAAAGGGATTGGTGTTATGTACCAAATATCTTAATACAATCACCACACAAGATATATGTAATAATATAGAAAACCACCCTTGAGGTAGGGCAACACCATACAATGGATCCTATTATGGAAGGGATCCTCTCCTGTTCACTTGCCTCTTCAAGGGAGCTTCTTCCTATTGAGATACCACGATGATTGTATTCAGATATTTGGTACATAACAATTGGTGTCCCCTGCAAGTTGGTGTTTGCAAAGATTATTACAGATTGATGTCTGTTGTAAGTTGGTGCTTACAATTTTTTATAAACAAAGTTTTGTGGTTTTCTCCCACTTGGGTTTCCTCGATAAATCTTTGTATATTGTGAATTGCATGGTTTAACTTGTCATCATTGACTATTGGTAAATAAACATATTTTGATTGAAAATAAAAGTTGTGGTAAAATCATTGTGTAATATTGATTCGCCCCCTTCTCAGTATTCTAACAATTGGTATCATAGCGGGTTCCTTCAGGAATATCCTAATCGTTGGAAGGTGAATTCTCACAACATAGGGACATGAAGGGTTCTCCACAAACAAAGCCCCAAAATTTGATGGATCAGAATACGTCTTCTAGAAAAGAAGAATGCAAGCATTTTTTATGTCACTTGGATATGATGAGTGGGCTTTACTAGTAAACAGTTACAAAGATCCAAGCACTCCCCCAACTGATACGACTGAAACCAAGCTCGGTAACAATAATTCTAGGCCCATAAATGTTATTCTTTGTGTATTAAAAAAATCAGTATACACTAAAGTCATGCATTGTGCCTAAGTGTTGGACATGCATTTTGGATACAGTTTTGAGAAATCTCCTAAGTGTTGAGGAGATGCACAGTAACAGAGAAAAGAAGAGAAGGCAAGAACGAAGTGTGCAACAAAGGTGCATTTAGGATCGAAGTGCGTAGTGGAATCCCACTTGGAAGCAAATCCAAAAATAAAGAAAGAAAATCAAGCAAGAAAATAAAGAAGAAGTTAAAGAAGATAAAGCAAGAAGATAAAGTGGGTGAGAAGGAAGGACAACAATTCAGCACGCAAAAGAAGGAAGAACAATAGTCGGGATTGCAAAAGCAACATGCAGATGCAAAGGTAGGAAAAACATGTCCGAACGAGTTAAAATCAGTTGTAATTGAGTCATAATGAGATTTCAAAGGGTTTTGGGAAAATAAAACAGGGTTTTTGAGCCCTAAATTCCATGTATAAATATGTAATGGGTTGGGAAGAATAGGCGCTCTCTTGGGTTGTGGAGTGTGAGAGAATAGAACTAGAAAGGGAGAGAATCTATGTCTTAAGGTTTAGGGAGAGTTCACGGAAAGAGGCTTGCATTGCAGAGTGGCTAGGTGGGATGGGGATTGATGATATGATGTATCCATTATAGCACAGTGCGCAAGCCCAAGATGATTGCACAAAGAATAATAAAGAAGCCACTTGTTGTGTACGTAGCCCAAAGTTTGGGTGAACCACGTTAAATATTGTGTTCGATTGTGTATTGTTGTGTGTAATTATTCACAAATATTCCATTTATGCGTGATTAGATGTAGTTTTGTTGTTATATGCTCAATGCATATTAATTATGGATGTTCAGTGAATAGTTTATGTTGCAATATGCGTTATAATGATATTGCATGCTCGAGTTACTTAATGAAATCAAAGGATATTATATATGGAACATTGCACGCAGGGTACATAAGTAGTAATGGATATGTTGACAACCTTGCATCCCCTCATTACTCTCAAAACTTGGTTCCTGCAGTCATACAATGTTGTATAAATATAATTTTTCAAAGGACCGCACAGTAGGTTTATGAAAGAATTGGGTACCTAGATGAAGATGTTGTTTGGAGTTTGACTGCTAAGGGACTTTGCACACACAGGGGAACTGGGATTGGCTAAGGGATGGTCTGAAGGTAGGAAAGGATGAAGAGAGAGATGGACCAGGAAGGAAGGAACTAAGTATGCAAAGAAATGCAGACGGGATATAAGAGGAATAATATGAGTTTGGGTACTTGCAGTGGAAGAAGGTATAAGAGATTGAAGACTGGAGTTGGCAAAGGAGAGAAACACAGTGAGAATGAGAAGAGAGAACCATACACACTAATCTAGATCGTAGAGATACCACGTATAGAAGGAGAGGAAGAGGATTCTCAGTGTGGTCCCATAATAGAAGGGCCAGTAAGTCCTACTTAGGATAGATCTTGTGTCGAATCCATGACCCCGTGTGCATCACCTAGATCTGAAGTAACATTTGAAGATTGGTCAAAAGCATTAATAGTTAGCAGAGGAAGTTAGAAGAATACTAGTCAGAACAATGGACGCAATGCACCGATTTAGAGTCATCCAACATCATCGAGGGGAGGAACTGCGCAAAATAACATGACAGGGTTGGAAAACACATTGAGACCGCATGAGTTCCAGGGAGTTGGATCAAAGGATCCAGAACAACATCTATTTGTATGTGAAACCATTTGGGATACGAAGAATGTATGGTATAAGAAACTGCAGAGTACCACACCTACAGGGCCAGCAATGACTCTAGAAGAAATTAGACAAGCATTGTTGAAAGAATTCAAGAAGCCAAAATTGGAGTCGCGATACATTATAGAGTTGAAGGAGATTAAGCAAGTACAAATCGAGTCAGTTTGGGATTTCAATCAAGGTTTAAGGATGTGATGGGTAAATTGACATTCCGGATTCTAGATGAGCAACATGGGGAATGGTTTATTGCAGGAATTTTTCCACACATTCATTGCCTGTTGGTGCAACAAAAGGTCACATCATAGCCTAAAGTTTTGGAGATTACAATGAAACTGGAAGCATCTCCTGTAGGAGATAGTGGGTGGATGGTGCAGGTCCAGACACAATTGGCTTCCTTGACCATTCAATTAACATAGTTGAAAAAAGGGAAGGAGAAGTAGGAACAAGTCTAGTGTACCAAGTGTAGGACTGAGGATCACCACAAGGACAAATTTCCAACCTTTGCGCAGTAATTGGCAACTGGAGCACCGAATCCGTTACCAGGAGGAGGGTACTGTGAAATATGTAAGAAATGGGGACATAATCCACATGATTGTCCATTGTTACAGAAGTACCAGAGTACACCAAGGAATTTATTTTGTAAGTTTTGTAAGTCAGTTGGGAATGAAGAGAAGGATTGTCACACATTCTATTTGATGAGAGAGCCCCCTTCAGATATGTATATGATTCATGAGGAGAATGTTGCGACAGAGGGGGGTGGTCCACAGTATAACCAAAGAGGCTTTAATCCAGGAGGTAGAGGAGGATTTGGTCGAGGTCGAGGTAGAGGAAACTTTAGCAGAGTAAGTAGAGGCCCAATAATATGCAATAACTATAATCAATCGAGACACTTAGCTCATGACTGTCATAATATTTGTACAATCTGCACATATTGTAGAGCACTGGATCATGCGACATAAGACCGTCCTCAATTATTGGCGAAATGACAAGCAAAAAGGAATAAAAACCAAAACCCGAATCAAAACATCCAAAAGATATCAGCAGAGATATGTGACGAAGGACCCGAAATAACAGTTGTTACGCGCGAAGGATCTAGAATAGGGATTGATGCGACGAATGGAAGAAGGAAGGTGGAGCAATGGATAAAGAAATTAGTAGGTCCCATGCTGATGTTTGACCCACGACAAGAAAAAGAGACATATAAGAAGACAAGAAAGGAGATAATGGGACTAGATTGGGTAACATCGACATCTGTTGTGCCTCTTGTGGTTGACATGCCTACGATCTATGATCATACCATATCAGAAGGGCCGCTTGAGAAAGTAAGTACTCTGAGAGAATTTATGAAGAGTTGTTTAGATTTGATGAAAGATGAAAATGCATTGAATACATTATGTAAAATGATTGATCATTGCGCACAAGAATGGGAAATTCCTACCGCACAGAGGGTAGTGAATCAGGTACTGTGCAAGAAAAGGACCGATGGGGAGTTTAGAATAAGTGCGCAGATTAGGGAATATGATGTGGACAATGTCATCTTAGACTTGGGTTTTGATGTGAATGTATTACTGAATCAAACTTGGGAAATGATGGGGAAACCCAAGTTAATTTGGTCTCTCATCTAGTTAAGATTATCCAATCAACACAAGATAGTACCGATTGGTTGATTGGTAGGGATACCCGTGAGTATAGATGGAGTGCACAATGTAGCAGATTTCGAAGTTATTGAGGTCGTGGATGATAGCCAACCATATCAAATGCTAATGGGGTTAGAATGAGCCTTAGATAACCATGAAATTATTAATTTGAAGAGGAGGGAAATGATCTTTGAAGTAGGGGACTTGAAGTTTACTGTGTCGTTGAATCCAAAAAGAAGGAAAGAGGTACATAGAGACGACAAAAGGGGATGAAATTGACAAATTGTATAATATGACTACGTGGATGGACAACTAAGTTAACCCAACCATAGATGGTAGACTAAGTTGGAGAAGAATTAGCTCATGTGCATTAGATTCAAAAGAAGATCCAGAGCATTGGCAACAAAGGATGTAGGAAGTCTCAACACAATGTTGTTTTTGTATTACTCGATCATTGCGTTGGATTGGAACAAATTTATGTGATCCAACCAAGTATGATGGGTTGAATGATATAGAAACTTTTGTACAAAGGTTTGAGTTATAGATACCTGAACAATAGAGATTGTTGGCACTAGATGTTGTCTTAAAAGCCACTCCAACCAGATGGTGGGTCACGCACAAAGAAGGAATAGAAAACCGACAACAATGTAGAAGATTGATGCAAGTTAGATTCAATATCAAGGTGGAGTATATTGCGCAGAAGTATAAAGGGGAAGGCAATCCAACAAATCATGTTGAGTAGTGTGGAAACATATAGAGGATGATAATAAAAAAAGAATGGACATGCAGGTTTATACATACACTGGATACGATTCCAAAGAATTGGTACCTAGAACTAGAAATGTGCAGAGAAACAACAGACTGGGACTAGCTGACTCAAAGGTTTAAGGTAACATTTACTTTTGAGCATGAATCTCCATTAGTAGATGCAACTTTACAGGTCATTAGACACATTTTTTTTTAGAAGAGCCAATGGAAGTAGTATATGTTTGTAGTGCACATAGAGCCTCTATGATAGTTCATCAATTAATTAAGTGTTAGAACATTGCGTAGGAAGCTCAAGATGAGGAGGATCCAAGAAACGTACAAGTGCTTGAAACTAAGGGGGAACACACAATAAAGGGTCTAGAAATTGAATCTGCGACAAATGCACAACCACTAAAGAAACAAAAGGTAAATATTGGAACAAAATAAAATCCCAAGTTTGTGCAAATAAGAGATTATTGGAATGATGAAACTGTAGAAAAGATTGCAGATTTACTGCACAAATATCAAGATCTATTCCCAACCACATTTTTAGAGACTTAGGAGAGATGAAGATCCCTTTGAAACCAGGTGCTAAACTCGTAAGACAAAGACCTTATAGACCAAAACCAAAGTATAAAGAGAAGGTGAAGGCAGAGATAGACCACATGTTAGAAGCAAGAATCATTGAACTAGTAGTGGAATCAGAATGGATTAGTCCAATGGTGGTACAAGATAATAAAACAAGGGGGGATCAAAATTTGTTTCCATCTAAGGAAACTAAATGATGCATGTCTACACGATCCATTTCCCACACCGTTTATAGATGAAGTACTGGAGAATGTAGAGGGGCAGGAAGCCTACCCTTTCACAGATGGATTCTCAGGATATCACTAAATAAATATTGCACAAGAAGATAGACATAAAACTACCTTTGCGATGGAGTGGGGAAGCTACCAATACACAATGATGCCTTTTGTGCTGAAGAATGCCCCTGAAGTTTTTTGAAGAGTAGTTGTCGCAACTTTTAAGGAATTTATTCATAAGTTCCTTGAAGTTTACTTAAATTATTGGACCATGTTTAGTCTATTAAGGGATCACATAGAATTACTGAGATTGATGTTGGATAGGTGTAGACAATGCCATATTTCACTGAATTTGAAGAAATATATTTTCTGTGCGCCTTTGGGAATTTTGTTGGTCCATGTGGTATGTAAGTAGGGATTATTAGTGGATCCTGCCGAGATTGCAGTGATTTTAGACTTACAACCACCCACATTAGTCAAACATATAAGAGAAACACTGGGTCATGCATCATACTACCGGAAGTTTATTAAGGGATATGCTCAGATTACAACACCCATGGAGAAGTTACTGAAGAAAGAAGTTAAGTTCCAATGTAACGAGGATTGTCAGAAAGGATTGGACACATTGAAGCAACAATTAGTGATTGTGTCGATTTTGATCTTCCCATATTGGAAAAAAGAGTTCCATGTTCATGTGGATGTGTTGTCCATAGATTTAGGTGCAATATTATTGCAGTTAGGAGAAGGAGACATATACCATCCAATTGAATTTGCAAGCAAGAAGCTATGAACAACAGAAAATAACTACACTACAATAGAATGAGAAGGATTGTCGATGGTATATGTGCTACAGAAATTTAGACACTACTTGTTGGGTTCTCATTTTAAGATGTATATAAACCATTTTGCACTAAGATACTTAGTGAACAAGGAAGTGTTGGGGGGGTTAATATGCAGATGGTTGTTGTTGTTCCAAGAATATGATTTTAAGGTTGTTTTGAAACCAAGGAAGTTGAATGCAGGACCAAATCATTTATCGTGCATACTATCAGGAGAAGATGAAGGGAAACTAGATGACAACTTGCCATATGCACATTTATTTTTAGTTCAAATGGTGGATGATTACTTCGCAAACATTGTGCACTTTCTAAGCACAAGAATGGCCCCATTAGAAATGATAGTGGCACAAAAGAAACAACTAGTGGTGAAGGAAACAAACTATCAACTAATTGCAGGGAACTTATACAAGTTTGGTGCCGATGGAATATTATGACGGTGTGTGCTAGAGCATGACACGACAATGATACTCTCAGAAGCACACGAAGGGATTGCAGGAGGACACTACACAGGGAAAGCAACCACATAGAATATTTTGTGCACATGGCTATGGTGGCCCACACTTCATAAGGATGCTAAAGAATATTTTCAGGCATGTGATGTTTGTCAAAGGGTGGGAAAGCCATCCATAAGGGATGAGATGCCCTTGGATCCACAAGTTACACTGTAGGATTTTGATAAATGGGTAATAGATTTTGTTGGACCAATCAATTCACCGACGAGAAGATCAGGAGCTAGGTATATAATCATTGCGACAAAGTATTTGACTAGATGGCAAAAAGCAACATTAGTTATGGATTGCAACACAAATATTATTGCGTGCTTTCTGTTTGAGAATGTAATGACAAGATTTGGATTTCCGTGGATTTTGTTGAGTGATCAAGGGACATACTTCATCAATAAGATGATTGCACTATTGATTGAAGAATTTGAAATTCACCATTAGAGGAGCATGCCATATGATCCTCAATCCAATGGCACAATAGAAGCCTTTAATAAAATCCTAGTAAATGCGTTGACAAAGATCTACATCATAGGGAGAGATGATTGGGACTTAAGGGTTCCTACAGTATTGTGGGCATATAGGACTACAAGTAAAAAGTTGACATGACATACACCTTTTAGGTTGGTCTATGGGCAAGAAGCAATCGTGCCAATGGAGTTTATTATGTCGAGTCTACGCATTGCAACCATCACTAATCTTTCAGATTCTAGTGCAATAGAGGACAGATTGTCAAAGTTATTATAGCTTGAGGAAGACAGATTTGTCACAAGATTCCATCAGCAAGTTCAGAAGGTATGGGAAACAACATGTCATGATAGACGTATTAAGCAGAAAAAATTCCAAGTAGGAGACTTAGTATTGATATATGATAGCAAGTTTATGCAACATTCATGAAAGTTATGAATGCATTGGTTAGGGCCATATGTGATTAAGCATGTGACAGAGGTAGGTGCTACACAATTGGAAATGCTGAATGGAGAAGTAAGGGGAGGCATGGTGAATGGAAGTCAGATGAAACTCTATAGAGACGACCGACCGTCTGCGCAAGAACATATGTACATTAGTAGTGTACCATAGTAGGAAAAAGAAAGAAAAAACAGAAAAACATAAAAATAAATAAAAAGTAGTAAAAGAGAAAACAAATAAAAAGTGGAGAAAAGAAAAAGAAAATTGATGGTAAGATAAAAGTAAGGGAGAAACGATAACAAGATCTACACAGAAGAAGCGAGTGTTGTGCAGATAACAGAAAGAACTCATAGGAAGTTATGTGCATGCAAAAGTCAAGTGCGAAATAGAGCCATTAATACTGTCAAGGGCATTGAGGCACATAAATGATAGTTAAAAAGCAGGAATGACAAAACTTCCTGGAGACGCCTTATCATTAATGGAAGGCGTTTTCGAGGATCGTGATAGACTAGCAGATCAAAGGAAAAATTTAGCGAAGGATTTGGCATTAATGCCACAATAAGGCAGGTATTGATTGTATATTATAATTGGATTAGACACTTACTTTGAGACTAAAGGAAAGTACACAACTTTCGAAGGGTTATAAAAGTGCATAAATGATTGATAAGTGTTATCGGACTAATCGGTAGGTGCGGACACTAACAGATCTCCCTAGATCCACCTGGATATAGAACAAAACAGGACATGACATGACTCTTCCCCTAAGTTATGACCATTAAATTAGCTAGTAAGGAGGAACAAGTGGCATACCTTTGTATCGCTTCCTAGGGTCTTTGTTGCTCCCGCTTCGCTCCGGTGCTCTCGTGAGGTCAAGACCAAGACAACACAAACCAACCAAAGTGAAGATAGCAAAATATATTCAATTGTCAACTTATGTGTATGATCAAGGAATTACACAATAAAGTAAGAATGACTTTATGGGAAAAGGACATGCCGCTGTATAATATTAATCAAAAGTAGAAGATACAACTTGATCGCCTTGATGTTGCAAGCTTCCTTTCGATGACTCTTGGTTCCAACACACACACTTGCTCGATTCTTGCATGAAGAAGATCTGAATCCTCTTGATAGACTTGCTAGAGTCTCCAAGCTCCTATTCAAGCTGGGTTCTTCACACAATTCCTTCACCAATTCTCCAATTAATCTTGCTTAACCTTTTCCATGAGAATCCTATCAATATATAGGAGAGGATGAGATGGTTACATGGATGAGAATGATCCCACCAAATCAGGGAAACCAATAAAATGATAACCATTCGAATGCCAACCCATTCTCTAGAAGATTCCCTTCTAGAACTCTCGAGACTTCTTCCTTTTTCCAAGCTTGAGAACAAGTTCGCACCCTAGATATAGAGCACAGTGTGAGAAGTTTGCACCCTAGCTGAAGGTAGCCTACGAGAATGGGTCATTCTCGCACCCTAGGCTATAAGCAGCCTGTGAACACTCTTCAAAAATATGTTTTCTAGAAGGAGATGAATGCCACTTTTCTCAGGAGAAAGTTCTTGTTGGGAGCTTGAGTACACCATCATCACTGCACCATCGAGATGACCAAAATCATGGGTAACAGAATGCCCCCCAAAGTATGAGGCCAGAATGCCGAAATACTTTGTAAACTACATGTGTGTGTCGGAAACCAGGAGCACACCTAATCGGAAACCTGCGAACAACCAAGCATCTGCAGAATATCATACTAGTTCTGAGGTAGGCATTCCCATACTCAGATCACAGACGGATGACATTATATGCATAGGCCATGGCCACCAATCATACACTGTGGATCCATGCCGTCAAAATATCGCATATCCACCAGGAATACACTGTGGATCTATGCAAGAAAATTCAAATTGAGATGACATAGCCACGCGACATACAAAGTGGATCTATGTGTCAACAAATTATACATATTCCATCACAACCTGGACCAAAGAGATGAGATCCAGGGTCTTCAATCCCGTCGCCCAAAAGTACGAATCTAACCATGTGATTACATGTCTCAAAGTCGAACATGGTAGAAACCACTTGATTACCAGTCACTGATGAAACCATTAACAAGTGCGAGGGAAATCACCATTAATGTCAATGATTCCCAAGGTACACTAGTACAATCCACCAAATGTGAATGAATGAGTTGAGGTCGAACAACCGACATAATCTTTCGATCAGGGGTCAATGATGGAAACCCACTGTCGAAAGCGAGGAAACCTGCCATTGAGGGATGCAAGTTCCAAGGTACCAATGAATTTCTAAGTCTTGTTTCCGGATAATGAGCTGGAGTCGACGGAACAAAACTCCTCACAGGAGGGCCATGATGTATCCCCCATCAATGAGACAAAATGAGTAATAGATTTTGAAGGTGAAACAGAGTATGATGTAAGTTGGACTGGACACAGGGAAGACCGATACAGAGAGAATGGACAACTGCAGATGGCCGACTCAATAGAGGTTTCAGATGAACTTCTTTTGAACATATGAATGACATGACCAATGATTTGGCAGCATTGACTCAGAGACGACGCAAGGTATGACCTTGTAGTAAATCGAATGAGAGACAAATGGATATCCCAAACTGACTTCAAATAATGAATAGGGGGGTGTCATGTTCAAGAGTGACATTTACTGCCAATCAATATAAATACGATAACACATCCCTTTCCCAAATTTTCCCCCACCATTTCTGGCGAGTACCTCTATATTTTTATGCAAGTTTGAGGAGGATAACATATGCTTGTTGATGTAAGCTCATCCTTCGGATGAGTCCTTCGGAGTATGTTTAACGAACCCTAGGAAGGAGTGGTTCGGTCCCATTACGGGTCTGTTGATGTTTGTTTAACGAGTCCAAAGATAGAAAACTCGAAGGTTTTTCATGATTATAGAGTCTAGAAAAACACTTAAAAGAGAACTCTTTCAATTCCTTTTTCGTAAAATAGTCTGATGAGACCAAAAAAGAGATAAATTATCACCCAACAAACGCTTTCTTCAAATACTTTAATGAGCGTGAAAATAGCAAGGTCGCTCGACGATCTTTTCATATTTAGAGAGTCTGAAAAGAGCTTAAAGAGAACTCTAGGGGGGGTCCTTTTTCGTATAACCTTGTTGAGCCTGAAAAAGTGATAAAAGTGTGCTCGATCACGTTCTCATGTATTTTCGAGCGTGAGAATGGACAAAGACCAAGCTCGAGGTTTTGTGCAAAAACCATAAAAAACCATCAAAACACGCGATGAAAAAAGAGAAAAAAAATCCGTATCCCTGTGTACGAACATAGAAGTCGCCATGTCTGCAAAAGTCACACTCACAGGGGTATTAGGCATTAGGTTTTAATAAATAAAACAATTATAAAATCCAATAACAAATGGTAAAAGTAAATATAAGGAGGTAAAAGTTCTTTTTACCATAGTCATTTTATCTTTACCAATATTTGAGTCCAAAACCCCTCTTTTGACCTTGAATTTCGACGCTCAATTGCGGGAGTTACGAGCATCCATTCGACTAACCGTCTCTGGCAGTGAGGTAAGATCCTTGTCCTCTATCTTTTCATGGTTTGATTTTTCATTTTCATTGGCAAAAATCATGTTTTTGATTTTGTTTTAGGGGTTAAAGTTGCGCTCATCCATTCTCGCAGGCTAGCCACACGGGACCTGCGAGAACCGCAAAGTGGAATTTTTTTTTGAAGTTTGCTCAATGAAAAAGATACCAGATGTTGAATAGAGTTGCTGACCTTCTTCTTATGTTTCTTATGCAGGTATTTGGCTATCACCATGGTTCTGGAATGGCGTGAAAGAGAGCATGAAGAAGATGATGCTATTGCTGGGAATCATCCGGGCACCGTTGCCGCTTTGCGAGACTGTAGTCTCCTGAAATTCTTTCTTATCTTGGGTATGAGGGCCCAAGTCAGGTTATTGGAGTACCTTGTGCATATGTGGGACCCAGACCAACAAGTATTCCACGTAGGGGTCCACGCATTGTCCTTGGATATCGAGGACATTTATTTCTTGACAGGATTGTCACGGCGTGGGTACCACGCGAGCCTGACTGGTAGCAGAGGTGGTGGGCTGCCCATGAGTGAATACTGTCGTTTGCACTGTGTTCCAGAGGTGGAAAGGAGCAAAGGAAAGGTAGCCATTTGGGGAGTGCAGGATTTGACCCTTCGCACTATTTTGTTCACCATTGCTCGTATGGCTGGGAGCGTTGCTCCTCACATGGCTCTCCAGAGCTACTTTCAGTATGCCATAGAGTGTACTGAGCCTCAGGTTTTTAACTGGGCAGATGCAGTGCTTCATAGCGTGAAGAGGCAGTTGACCAAATGCAGGCGAGGCAATCTGAAGCAATTCAAGTACGGGTCGTTGTTGGTGTCCTTCTTTCTTGAGAGGGTTCCCATGCTGAGGTTGTAGGTTGAGTGGGGTTTACCGGCTCCAACGGATCCAAGAATGTTGAGGTGGTGTCAGCTCATGGCTCGACACGTAGCTGGACCAATTATCAAATACAATGATGCCTTTTTCGACTGGTTGCGACCACAGATGCTGATGGTCGATGATTATGCCTATGTCGGGTTGGACTTCCAAGGAGATCCGGACTTGGCCCTACCTGAGGGCGCTCAGTGGGGGGATCTTGGTAAGAGGTACACATTTTTTTCTTTTTAAATGTTTTTGTGAATTTTATCATATGCAAATGTTTTTATGTTCGTCCAAGGTCTAATTGCAAAATTCTTTTTTGATGACACAGACGTGGGGCCTTACCGACCACCTGGTACTTCTCCTATTCAGCGACGAGGAGAGGTGGCTCCAGTGCCATGATGGGACGTCGAAGATTATGAAGCGGTGGAACAAAACCTGGAGGGTTTGACAACAGACATTCCAGACATGCCCCTTGGAGATGTTCTGCGATGTTATCAACGCCATATAGTAGGAGTGTCAGAGTCCATTGGACGACTACTTCGTAGGGTTGCCCGAGCAGTCATGTGTTACCGTGAACGTCATCCATGACGTCACTTTGTAGAAGCTATGGGCTTCAGATTTTGAAATTTTGGTCCTCGGACATAACTTTTTGTAAAAAACTTTTTTGATTGTTATATATACATATGACTTTTACCGGTTTATCTTGTGTTGTGTGGAAAATTGATGTGATTGATTTATAAATGACCCAAGTGTCTGTCTAATACATAGTTAGCTAATGCATCAGTTAATGTATTTAGACATCTAGGAATATGTTGATATTCAATATAATCAAAATAACGTTCCAAGAGGTGAATTCACAAATACACCCTTAACAAAGTAGGACTTCGAATAGTATATACATTACTTAACTGTAGTACTACGAGCTACGAATCGAGTTTCACAACCAAATGATGGATGCCGAGCGAGATAACATCAATCAACAATTCAATGATGATGCTATAATCTGTAATATTGTTGGTCGCACGGCCGAGGCACACACCTCGTAAATAGACAAGTTCGTTTGTAGGGGCATAAATTGCCCATGCAGCGGAAGCAAGGTTTTGAGTACTATGGCTAGTGCCATCAGCGAAGCCAATGTAGGGTAGCGAAGACTTCGACATCTGGAAATCAAACACAATGTCACATAAGGGTAGAGATCAGATCACCACAAAAGCAAACTACAGTCACACAAGAAGTATGATACAATAAAAATACAGGTACTCGTGCAGAGGTAATCTTATGCATAGTACTTCTTCAAGTACAACCCATTTATGGGTTCACTCAAAGGGATACCATCGTAATCTACTAACTTGTAAGCCCCTTTTTCCAAAACGTGCCTAACGATATAAATACCTCGCCACATGGCTTCGAATTTTCCAGCTCCTAGCATATCTCGATCTTGTTCGTAGAGGAGAACCAGATCTCCTTCAGAGAAAATGCGAGGCTTGACATGTTTGTTGTATTGGGCCTTGACACGTTTTTTCTGAGCTTCTATGACTAGGGTAGCATCGTGTCGAGTTTTATTTAATCGCATAAGATACAATAGATGTTCTTCCTCAGTAGAAGTGTTTTGTAGGAGTTCAACAACTAGTTTTAAAGAGGGTATCTCGCATTCAATCGAGAGAATGGCTTCCAAACCATAGACTAACCAGAAATGTGTAAACCCAGTAGCAGACTTGACGGATGTCCGGTAAGCCCACAATGCCAAAAACAACATTGTGTGCCAACTTGTTTTGTGAATCCCTATCATTCGTCGGAGCATGGTTATGAGAACTTTGTTAATTGCTTCGACTTGGCCGTTGGCTTGTGGGTAATAGGGTGTTGATTTTTCATGGCGAAGACCCAACGTTTCAGTTAGTTCGGACATCATGAAGTTTCTAAAGTGGCTACCGTGATCAGTGACGATAGCCTGAGGAACACCAAAACGAGCTATGATGTGATTAAAAATGAATAATGTTGCGGTCTTTCCGGTATTGTCAAATGTTGGCATCACCTCGGCCCATTTCGTAAAATAATCTACGGCTACAATAATGTATCCATGCCCCCTGGCCGAGTGGGGGTGACATGTCATGAAATCGATGCCCCATTTTGCAAAGGGACCAATGGAGACCACAGGGTGAAGAGGAGCGGGATGTGACGGTATCTTATGATTATAGGTCTGGCAAGCGTGGCATTTTTGGACGACGATTATGCAGTTGTTAAATAAAGAAGGCCAAAAATACCCTTCTCGTAAGATTTTCTGGGCAGTAGCATACCCAGACATATGACCACCACAGGCTCCAGAATGGCAGTCATTTAAGGCTTTCTCGGCTTCGTCGAACGTGAGGCAGCGTCGAAAAACTGAGTCAATCCCATGACGATAAAGAGTATCTTCGAGGATAATATATTGACAGGCTTGGTAGCATATTTGACGTCGATCAGTACTAGACAAATTAGGCCAGAAAGTCTGGGTTTGGAGATATATGATGATATCTCCATACCAAAGATCATCAGAACTAATGAGGAAAAGGGATTCATCAGGTAATGAATCGACTGCTACATTTTCCATTTTAGAGTAGGGAAAGTCGCATATCAACTCGACAAACACTAAGGACTTCTTGGACTTGGCTCGTTCAAATTCCAAGTCAAACTCCTAGAGTATCACGATCCATTTGGAGTATTTACCCCCTAGCAATTGACGTGTGAGAATGTGTTGCATAGGGTTGCAGTTAGAAATCACTGTAGTCTTGCAAGAGAGGATATAGTGCCGAAAGTGTTGAACTGCTTGGACGGCCGCCAAGGCTAGTTTTTCAACATGTAAATACTTGGTTTTGGTAGGAGTTAGACTTCAACTCAAGTAATAGATAACATGCTCGTCATGAGAATCATCGTCTTGGACGAGAACCATACCAATGGTGTAATCCGAGGCTGCGAGGTAGAGGAAATAATCGCGACTGTAATTGGGGGGGAAGAGAAGTGGAGCACGTGTCAGGGACAGTTTCAAAGATTTGAAGGCTTTGTTTGCGATGGTATCCCATACGAACTTGAAACGCTTTTTGAGTAGCCGCGTAAATCCGCGAGTTATCTCGACGTAGTTTGGGATGAAATGACGAAGAAAGTTTGCTTTCCCTTGCAAACTTTGTAACTGGCGAAGTGTAGAAGGAGGAGGGAGATTAAGGATTGCCTCGACCTTTAAAGGATCTACCCTGATCCCTTGACGCGAAACAATAAAGCCTAGAAGTTGGCCAGATTCCACGCAAAAAACACACTTGTGAGGGTTCAAGCGTATGTGGTAAAACCGACATCGGACGAAAATGGCTTGGAGGTGGATTGGATGATCGACTCGGCGCGTAGAATGAGCAGGTAAGTCGTTAAGATATGGTTGCACGATGTGCTTGATATCATGGAAGGCATAAGACATAGCATGTTGAAAAGTTGCGCCAGTGTTCTTGAGACCAAAAGGGAGTTTTCGATAGGCGAAAGTGCCCCAAGGACAAATAAAATTCGTCTTATGTTGATCCTCAGGAACAATATTGATTTGATTATATCCGTAGAAACCATCCATCAGAGAGAAGATTTTGCTTCCGGCTCAATCGTCGACAATCTGATCGACGAAGGGGGTAGGAAAGTTGTCCTTAGGACAAGCTTTGTTGATATCCCTATAATCAACGCATACGCGGATTGTGCCTTGTTTCTTGTCGATCGGGACAAGATTGGAAACCCAGTCAGTGAGGGCCACCAGGTAAGTAAAGCCGGCTTTGAGAAGTTTCTCGACTTCAATCTTGATAGCAACCGCTTTATGTGGGTGAACTGGACGAAGGCGTTGGCGGATGGGTTTAGCATCAGGGTATGTCTTGATCTCATGTATCACAATGTCGGGGTCAATACTCAACATTTCTTCGTAGCTCCAGGCGAAGACGTCACAAAACTCTTTGAAAAGTGTCGTGTAGGTGACGATTTCGTCAGGGGAACACGAAGCTCCGATATGCACATTTTCGACAATTCCAGGTTTGATGGATATTTCGAGGGGAATAGTGGGTGAGATATTGCTTAAGTTCCCTTCAGAAAACACACCATGTGTGGACTCGGGAACGATTGAAATGACGACAACGGTCGACGGGGTTGAGATCTGTTGGTAGTTTTCGATGGTATGTTGCTCTAGGAAGAGGACGAAATGGTGATGTCCATTGTCCAAAGGGGTGTCTTCCATGACAGACATGATCATCTCGTCTGTGGGAAAAATGATCCAAAAAGGATATGGAGATAACGCACCAAGAGAGGGGGTAGAAGGGGTTGTCGATTGAATGGCCTGATAGGCAAATTTGACCGGGCTTAATGACATTTCGTCGCTGTAACGAAGATGATCTCCAGGGTCAGGTACCATCCATGGGTGGTGAGACATAGGAGTTCCGTGAATCGAGGTGGAGATATTGTTGATTGAAGCAATGGACAAGCGTGGAACATCGGGCGGTGGAATGGGGAAAGTACCCATCAACGAAGAGTCTTTGAGAAGGCCTACACCGACGTTCTCGTAACCCGATGGGGTTTTAGTGATGAAAGGTACATTGCTAGTACGAGTATCCGAGTTAAAGAAGGCTAATTGGTCGACAGTGACTACCTTCCCTTGATGTGGGAAACGTACAACACGAAAAATAGTCAACACAACTGCGCGCATGGAATCGATCGAGCTATGGCCAAGCAGAAGATTGTAATCGAGAGGAGCGTCAAAGACTTCCACTTCGACTTGGACTGTTTTTCCTTCTAGCGTGATTGGCAACGAAAGGACACCGTAGGGCTTAAAACCAGAGCCATTGAAGAATTTGAGAGTGTTCTGGGATTCAGTCAAAGAGGGAGAACCAATGGCTTTCCAGTAGGTAAGAGGCATGACACACGTCGAGGCACCCTCGTCGATAACGGTTTGAAAAATGTTTTTGTAATAGACAATCACTTGGATTTGGAACGCGAGTTGAGGAGGTAACCTTGGGATGTGATCTTCCATGTCAAAAATTATTAAATTCGTGTCCGTCGGGTCGATTCCACCGATAGCTTTCACCAATGCCTTCCGTTGTGTGGGAAAACTTTGAAGGACTTCGAGGGTTGACATCGCAGAAGGTGCTTAGGCTAGATCTTCAACAATGCTATAGTTCTAGGCAACACGAGCATGAGGATTGAAAGCCGATTTTCGAACGACGCCCTTTGGAGGGGGTCGAAGAACTGTGTCAAGGCTTGATCATTCGAGATGAAGATGATTGTTGGTAGGTGGAGTCACGGGAGAGGGTTGTACCAATGAAGGAGGTGGGTCATCAACCTTCTCTTTAGAGGGAGAGTAATCTTTGGCTTGAGTGGTGAGTGCAATGTTGTTCTTTTTTGAATCGCCAGTACACATCAATACATAGGATGTAGTAGAAGGGGAGGGTTGGTCATGAATGACCAATTGGGCTTGTTGTTGAGAGGGGAAGGGTTGGGACAAAACGGTTGGAGCAGGTGGTTTCGGGGCTCCTTGAAGGAACTTAGTGACCTCAGTGCATCGTGGACAATCCTTCGTGTAGTGATCATCACCACAGATAAGACAAGGGTATCGAGGTTTGCACTTATCCCTATCATCAACAGGCAAAATTTTGGTTTTCTTTGCTTGGAAAGTATTTTTGTCCTCCTTATTCTTACCCTTTCCTTTTCTGGATTTGTTTTTACCGGTTGGGGTAGATTGAACTGCATTTACCTTAGAAGTTTTGTCGGTGGGAGGGGTAGGAGACGGAGCATTTTGAACATTAGAAGAAGCAGGTTTGGGGGTGGTGCTTGAGGCAGAATGTGGTTGGGCATGGAAAGTGCCAATCACACCGTCGACTACACGAGAGGCAACCATAATAGTTGAAGTGGTAGAAGTGGAAGGACGAGGTGCATCAGGGATTAAGTCGTAAAGAGTACCCATTTGTGAGTAAATGAGGTCAAGATATTGAGCACGAATTATGGCCTGTTCTTCTGTGACAACTCCACCCATGGCGATGTCACGTGCGATGTCGTTCACAAATGATTTTGTGAACCACTCTGCCAACAACTGATCGGGAAGTTCGAGTTTGATGAGACATCATCTCCTTCGCCATTCATGAATGTGATCGGATATATGAGTGGCTTTGGTTTGTTTGAAAGAACTCAAAATCTTAGTCCCTGTTTCATAACAGATCGGTAACTGGTAGTGAGTGAGGAAGGCCATAGCTAGGGTGTTGAAGTCGATGAAGAAACCTCGTGGTAATTCTATATACCACTTCGCAGCAGAACCCGTGAGGGTCCTTTGAAAAAGACGTAAATGAATAGAGTCATCCATCAAGGAGTTGGATGAGCACCAGAGGTGAAAAGTCATGACGTGATTGTTTGGGTCCTCTCCCGCTTTGCCATTGAATTTAGGGATGTCTGATGGTAGCTTGGCTGGTATAGCGGGCCATTGGAGAGAGTGACAAATTGGATCATTTAAAATCCTTGACAGATCCGAGAGATCCAAAGTGGCCAAGAAGGGTAACTGTCTATTCACATGCGGGTACTGGTGGCTTTGGGGAGGGATTCCCATCGGCAAACCAGTGGGACCATAAGCAGTCTGCATATAATGTGAAGACCCAGGCAGATTCGGTGGTTGTTGTGGAGGAAAGTAGCTCATGGGATTTTATCCTTGAATAGGGACGTGAGTCTGAGCATTCACGCCCCAAATAGGTTTGGACGTACTAGATATGGTTGGCCTATACTAGGGGGTATAACGAATGCAGCTGGAAGCTGTTTCCCCCCAGTCGATTGAGGATTATGTTGTATCAGATGATTCCAATACTAGGCCAAGGACGGAGGTATGTTTTATCCGTAAGGTGGGGTTGGTGGAGGTTTTCCTCCAATCGGGGGTTGTGTTTCAATTGGGGGTAGTGTTCCAATTGGGGGTTGTGTTCCAATTGGGGGTTGTGTCCCAATTGGGATTTGCGTTCCAATAGGAATTTTCCCTACAAAGGGGGGTTGAGTCAAGCCTCTCTGGTGAAATTGTCCACCAATAGGAATCTGGTAATTTGGTGTGAATGACAAAATAGTGCCACTAGGATTAGTGCTACCAGTGGAGGACGAGAAAGGTCCTCCAAAAGGGGGTTGAGGAAGTGTCGGAATGAAACTGGGAGGAGAGTGCCCAAAATAAGAGGGACCACCAGGAGTTCCAGATGGGGTTTGCGTGGGAGTGGGAATAGAAGCATTCAACGCACGGTATCCGAGTGGAAGTGTCGGGGTGACACTGGGCGAGAGCGGTGTGCCGATGGGGGCTTGACTAGCCACCGTAATATCGGTGTGAATACTCATAGTATCTGTGTAATGGACCATTTCTATAGGGATGGTCAAGATGTGGTCAGATCGTGGAGCGTCCGTACCAGAAAAATAATAAGCAGTAGTAAAAGGTACTGCGTCTGGGTCAGAGGTTTCGGGGAACGTAGGTGAGACAGTGATTTCAATGCTTGATCCTACACCAAAAAGGTCCCGTCTAAAAGCACCAGCAGACCAAAAAGGATCTTGGCCCTTAGGTCCTGGAAAGGGTCCAGTTGGTGATCCAGAAGACAACACAACTAAGTCTTCGACAAAATTCACTCGCATAATACGTCTCTCAGAATCGGGGTGAAGTCGAAAGTCCTCTCGAGTATTGGTAATTCGGAAACATTCTAGAGAGTCAGTTCTTTCCACTTGTGGAGTGGTAATGTCTTGGACTTCACTCTATTGAGGAGAGCCCTCAGTTGAGCTTGTAGGCAGGGGTTGAGAACCTTCCAGATGTTCTGGAGATAAACCCTACATTCTACGTGAACGACATGGAGGATCTATTGTGAACGAGTTACAAACTTACAAAGAAAGTCCTATGGTCAACTTGGGTAAACAAATAGCATGCTCTAGTAAACAAAATCTAGGAAACAATACCAAGCAAACAAGACCTTCTAATTCCGAAGTCACTAGTTGGTGATGAAATCCAACATCGCAACAACGAGACGAGAAGGGGCTGGGCTAGGGTGGAAAAGTTACGCTGACGACCTGCTTAACGGACTTACACCTTGGTGCAAGCTCCCACACATAATCGTGGGTATACCCTCCAAGGAGCCCAAGTGGGTTTGGCCAACGTCGATTCCAGGTACCGTGAAGACTTGCCCCTTCACAGTCACCTTGTGTAAGACCCTAAAAATATAGACCACTATGGTTACCACCGACAATAATAAAGCCTGGGGGAACAGTCGACAGTCCGATCCACACGCAAGGGCAGGGTATCTAACCCGAAATCAACTTGAGAGGCTTCCACTCATCATTGTGGGTATACCTCCAAGTGACCCCCGTAATACGTGCAATCTCTACACCGATATCGACAAAGCAGGGTGAGTAACTCTATCAATATCAATGTGACCTCGGGTTTGACCCTTGTGTGAGAAGGGCTTCCCAGGACAAAATGTTGTAAATGGAATTTGACACTCCTTAACACAAGATTCTATTGTGTGTTTTGTGCTTTGGAGAGTGTATCTCTCTACCTATTCCAAAGCGCTAGCCTAGCTAAATGTTGGTGTAATAGAGCCCTAGAAAAGAGTTACTAGTTAAATTTTAAAATTACGCAATGTTATTAAGGGCTGTTATTACTCAAAGGAAACAGAGATGAAACTGATGTTGTGTGAGACTCTGACCCAACAATGCATAGATAGGAATGAAATATATCAATTTTTGTTCGATGAATCCTATGTACGAGAGGGAAAGAGAAGTGTTCCAGAACAATCTTGAACTACGAAGCACAATTTTCTTTAAAATGCAATCTCAACGAATCACGCAATAATGACAATTCTCTATTTGTTCTTTTTCAATAATTTCAACAATTGATTTTCAATATTTTCAAAAATGAAAATGCTTTTAAAAGAAAAATGTTTTTTTTTTTTTTTTTACTTTTCAAAAAAGATCTACACCATGGTGGTGAAAGTGAGGAAAACCAATAACTAATGAACAAACAATAAACAAAAACCCAAACCAATCTTTCAATGGAAAAAAAATGACAAGCATACAAAACTAGTCTTTTCAATGCATGAGAACAATAATCTTCCAAATAATGAGCAAATGAGAAAGACAAAGAATCCCAACTTTCAAACTGATCACCGGCTCTTAACCAAACAATTACTCAGATTCCAGGATCAGAGAGTGTACCCTTGCTAGGAAAGTTAAAAGATGAGAGTTGAGAAAAAGAAAAATGGACAGGAAGAACCTTTGATTTCTGAATACTGATCGTGCGCAAGATCCGAAGACAAGAAAACATCAACCAATGGTCCAAGAAGTTCTTTTCAGACACCTATACTGATCTGGGCAGTTGAAAATGCAAAAAACTTAAATCCAAAATTTTTAAAAGAGGGTTCGCAGGCTATCAGTGTTGTGCAGTGCGTGAATGGGTCATTCTCACAGGCTAGCTTTGAGCAGAGTGTGGGAACCTCGCACTAAACTTAAAAGCAGAGTGCGAACTCAAGGTGTTCTCGCAGGCCACTATGGGGTTCAGTGCGAGAATGCTTGAAACTAGGCAAATTTTTGGAAAAAGACAAAAAATTTGAAGGGACTTCTGGACTCAGAGGGTCTACCAGGGTGTCCTGAAGACTCAGAGATTGATAGAAATGGAGAAAGGTAAGGCAAGAGAAAAAGGCCAAGGAAAAACACCAAAAACCACAAAAAAATGGGTTGCATCCCCAACGGAGTCGCCAATTTTGTTATCGGACTAATCGGTAGGTGCAGACACTAACAGATCTCCCTAGATCCACCTGGATCTACAACAAAACAGGACAGGACATGACTCTTCCCCTAAGTTATGACCATTGAATTAGCTAGTAAGGAGGAACAAGTGACATACCTTTGTATCGCTTCCTAGGGTCTCTGTTGCTCCCGCTTCGCTTCGGTGCTCTCGTGAGGTCAAGACCAAGACAACACAAACCAACCAAAGTGAAGATAGCAAAATATATTCAATTATCAACTTATGTGTATGATCAAGGGATTACACAATAGAGTAAGAATGACTTTATGGGAAAAGGACATGCTGCTGTATCATATTAATCGAAAGTAGAAGATACAACCTGATCGCCTTGATGTCGCAAGCTTCCTTTCGATGACTCTTGGTTCCAACACACACACTTTCTCGATCCTTGCATGAAGAAGATCCAAATCCTCTTGATAGACTTGCTAGAGTCTCCAAGCTCCTGTTCAAGCTGGGTTCTTCACACAATTCCTTCACCAATTCTCCAATTAATCTCGCTTAACCTTTTCCATGAGAATCCTATCAATATATAGGAGAGGATGAGATGGTTACATGGATGAGAATGATCCCACCAAATCAGGGAAACCAGTAAAATGATAACCATTCGAATGCCAACCCATTCTCTAGAAGATTCCCTTCTAGAACCCTCGATACTTCTTCCTTTTTCCAAGCTTGAGAACAAGTTCGCACCCTAGATATAGAGCACAGTGTGAGAATTTTGCACCCTAGATGAAGGTATCCTGCGAGAATGGGTCATTCTCGCACCCTAGGCTATAAGCAGCCTGTGAACTCTCTTCAAAAATATGTTTTCTAGAAGGAGATGAATGTCACTTTTCTCAGGAGAAAGTTCGTGTTGGGAGCTTGAGTATACCATCATCAGTACACCATTGAGATGACCAAAATCATGGGTAACAATAGGGAAAGGTTATTTGTATTCGAAAAGAGTTGTGAGAATATAGAGTATACTAGAGCTGAACCAAAATTGATACCGAGTAGTTGAAGACATTAGTCGCAGAGAGCAATGGCACCACCAAAAGTTGGGGCACGAGCTGTCGTGGCACATAAGCCATCTCGTATGCGACCAGAGTTAGTGGAAACACCCGGGGCTTTGGCTGCACAACTGAGTTTTTATAGGGATTATATACTACCAAGGGAAAGGACACTAAAGTTGGGTCACCAACTGTCGTGACATGTAAGCCATCTCGTATGCGATCAGAGTTCATGGAAACAACCGGGACTTAGTCTTCACAACTGAGTTTTTACAGGGATTATATACCACCAAGAAAGGACACTGCACCAGATGTTAGACTGCCTACATATGCAAAGTACTAGTTGGTCATGCCAGAAATACCACCTAGTGTCATGGTCGAAGGGGACATGCTAGGCAAGGTTGTTGCATTGAAGTTTGCGGACCATGACATAAAAGATACATAGAAGTTACCTGATATGGCACATGACATGTATTTGTGCACCAAAAGCATACCAGTGACAAGTGAAATACTGCTCGAGCTGTAGGGTTGGGCGAAAATATTAGAGAAATCGAGAATATTGAATATGTTAGAAATCCCACATTTTGGCAGAATCTCGAAAATAAACACCTGCGTCAAGATGTTATTGAGTTACGTCCACTTAGGGATTCTATGGTTAAATCCACCATTGTCCATTGACACATAATTGATTGCGAGGATAATGAGATTGTTGAAAACAAGGGAGGATTTGACAATACTGTTCGTAAATAAGTCTGGGGAGAAGACATTATCGAATACTATGAAAGATGGGTTACACACCTTCAGAGGGAAGTGAGGGTTGGATGTCGCAAACACAAGTGATGATATTGTGTGATTTGCGATGCAGGTATTGGCCTACAAATTACTAAGGAAATTCCACAAGGATGAGGTGTTGGTCGCAGTAATAACAACTACGGAAAAGTGCATAGGGGGGTCCAGATGAATTGTACCACTTTTTTGGTCAATTATTTCTTGGTATATTGCACTAAAGCCCAAGAGAAAGGCACAAATTTCATTATGCCTATATTCTCATATTGATCGCACTAGTTGCTTGGAAGGAGTCTGACAACTACTAGTTTTTGAGAATATCATGAAAAGGTAATGCAGCGACGCAGTATGCAAGCTTATGGCATACTACCAACATGAGGAGACAAATAGACATCAATTCCACCTTCTATGTCTATCTTGAAGAGATTAGACATGTCACAACTCACACACCGCACATAATTTCCCAAACTATGGGGAATTACCATGATATTGTGCTTTTTAAAGCAAGGACGCACCACATGTATATCTAAGCCAAAAAACACCCTACACACCAGTGGCTGCCAACAAGATACAAGTTGACAAAAGACGATGTATGCTTGATTTCTAATGATAGGGATGAAGAATGGAAAGTTCCATGTTAACAAACAGAGAACCCTGACGAGGAAGAGGAACGAGACAATGAGGAAGAACCAAATGACCATGGAAATAGACAAGGCAATGATACTGAATATGAACAACAAGCAGTCCCAAGAACAAGAGACAAATGGAAAGACAAGGGAAAAGGGCCCGTAGTATCTATGTGCAAGAAGATGAAAGTGCATAAAGTATCACATGTCTATACCCTTACGGATGATGACATGGATAGAATTGACTACCAAGCGAGGGATGTCATAAAGGAAGTAGTCAAACAAGCATCAAGGAAACAGGACGAACTGCACCCAAAGGTGCAAGACTGGTTGATGGCAACACAATAACTATTGGAGATAGTGATGATAACACCTGAGTGAGGATCAGGAGAAGGACCATCAACAAGCTCGACTAGGGAAGAAGGGGCCACCACCTCTTACTTATCAGCGTTGGAAACAGGGTGCAAAGTGTTGAAGATATTGCTAGATGTAATTGGGTTCCCCACGCCCCAGATGCATGAACATGCATGCAGACTAATTAATCTGGACTTAGTTGTCTCAGAGATGCCCACAATGGTGCTACATGGATTACACATAGGAATCACATAGGAGATACGGTTCTGTGTATAATCAACAACCAACAAGTTGGCTAAGGTAACAACAAAAAAGACAAAGCTGCAGAGTGAGTATACAAATGCTTTACAGGAAAAGAGCGTAGCTGAGGAAAAATTTGTAAGGATATTGAAGGAGAAGAGAAAGGTTGAGGAAAAGGCTGAGAGAATACTAAAAGAGAAGGACAAAGTTGAGCAACAAGCAAAGCGAATACAAAAAGGCATCTAGAAACTCTACAAGGAGAATCGAGAGGTGTCAATGGTGGTAGAAGCCACACTTGAAGAACAAGTCTCAAATATCAACGACCTCATTAAAGTTTTTCGCACCAGGATCAAAGACTTGGAATCACGCACCATACCAGGGACATCACCTGAGGTAAAGGAGCAAAGGGAAAGGACAACAACGCACTTAGTGGCCAATATTAAGGGTCTATATTAGGAGTGTGCGAGGCTGTGCAATGAGAGGATGCAGATTTGGACATAGCTCACGATGGATCCAGAGCTGAAGGAAATCAAAGAACAAATAAGAAGCGCGTAGGAGAAGACCTAGAAAACCAATGAAAGCATCAAAACTCTACCACCAACTGACTGTATGATTACCATCTTTACAAACATGTAGTTACACAATGAAATAAAACATATGAAGGCAAAGCAAAAGGAAATTGTGCAAAAATTGGAACCTTTGCAGGATGAAGCACTCAGGGTAATAGGGGAATTGGCAGCGACACAGGGAACAACAAAGCAAGCTGCATAAGACAACGAGGAGAAATTTACAACTTTGATTGCACAGGTCGATGAAGAAATTTTGGAAAAAGAAGCAGAATCAACGAAGGAAGTTGCGACAGCAAAGGAAACCCTTCAAAAGTTGATGGAGGCGTGAAGGAGCATGACACAACAAGCTCGCATGGCTTGAGACGAACCACATGTGAATGTTGGGGGAATTTTGGATGGGCATTTCAGATACAGTTTTGAGAAATATCCTAAGTGTCGAGGAGACGCTCAGTAACAGAGAAAAGAAGAGAAGGCAGGAGTGGAGTGTGCAGTAAAGACGCATTCAGGATCAAATTGTGCAGTAGAAGCCCACTTGGCAGTGAATCCAAAAATAAAGAAAGAAAATAAAGAAGAAGATAAAGAAGATAAAGCAAGGAGATAAAGTAGACGAGAAGGAAGGACAACAGTTCGACATGCAAAAGTAGATAGATGTGCAAAAGTAAGAAGAACAATAGTTAGGAATGCAAAAGCAACATGAAGATGCAAAGGAAGGAAAAACATGCCCAAACAATGAGTTAACATGAGTTGTAATTGAGTCATAATGAGTTGTCATAGGGTTTTGGGAAAAGAAAATAAAGTTTTGAGCCCTGAATTCAATGTATAAATATGTAATGGGTCGGGAAGAATAAGGGCTCTCTTGGGTTGTAGAGTGTGAGAGAATAGACCAAGAAAGAGAGAGAATCTATGTCTAAAGGTTTAGGGAAAGTTTGCAGAAAGAGGCTTCCACTGCAGAGCATCTAGGTGGGATGGGGATTGATGATATGATGTATCCATTGTAGCACAATGTGCAAGCCTAAGATGATTGCACAAAGAATAATAAAGAAGCCATCTGTTGTGGACATAGCCCAAAGTTTGGGTGAACTACGCTAAATATTGTGTTCGTCTGTGTATTGTTATGTGCAATTATTCATGAATATTCCATTTATGCATGATTAGATGTAGTTCTATTGTTATATGTTCAATGCGCAATAATTATGGATGTTTAGTGAATAGTTTATGTCGTAGTTTACGTTATAATGATATTGCATGGTCGAGTTGCTTAATTAAATCAAATGATACTATATACAGAACATTGTGCACAGGGTACATAAGTAGTAATGGATATGTTGACAACATCGCATCCCCTCATTATTGTAGAAACTCGGTTCCTGCAGTCCCAATAGATACCTTGGGCGAGACTTTGCCTACATGTAGGTGATACCAAAAGGGCCGGTATCTAAAGGGTTTTGTTGGTTAGATAACTTGAACCTAGGGTCTTACAACTGTGTGCCAACACTCAACTAAGAGATGTGGGAAAAAATACAAAATATTTATGAAGGAGATGACAAGGTTAATAGAGGAAAGTTACAAATCTATAAAGGACAATTTGAGACTCTCAAGATGAATGAAGAAGAGAATATTGTTTCACATATTCTTCGTGTGGATGAGGTTGTCAACTCCATTAGAGGATTAGGAGAATATGTTGAAGACGATATTATTGTGCAGAAGGTGCTCAGGTTACTTCCCTCAATATTTAATCCCGAGATATATGTTATTGAGGAAATGAAGGATCTAGATAAACTAACAATGGATGAGTTGCATGGAACCCTAACTACATATGAAATGAGAATAGAACAGGATAACCCACCGAGAACATCGAGGAAGGAAGCAACCTTTAAAACATCAAAGAGGACAAAGTGAAAGATAAGTAATTGCTCAGACAACGATCTGGATGAGGAAGACACAAATTTTGTCAGGAAGCTCAAAAATAGATACAAAGGTAAGCTCCCTTTCAAATGTTTTAATTGTGGAAAAATAAGACACTTTTCTCATAAATGTCCTTATGCAAATACCAATGAGAAAGAAGAATTTAATTTCAAGAAAACCAACAAAAGGAAGATTGAAAAGAAGAAAAATTCTTACATATAAAGGAAGAATCTATATACCAATGAAGACAACTGCTCATTAGATGATGGTGACAATGAAGTAGACAAGAGACTCTATTTTTGGGTTTGGAAACACAAACAAATGACGATACATACTCAATGGAAGAAAACAATTATGTTAAATATGCATAAGTAAATCTTGAAGTAGAACTCATCAGTGCCCTAGAAGAAAATTACAGACTTAAGGACAAGAATAGAAGGAAAATGTGGGAACTATAGAAATATAAAGAGAAGGAATATGATGATAATGAAGTACATAAGACAATAACTACCTTAAAAGTTCAAGTAGAAGAAGCAAATAATATTGAAGAAGTTCTAAAGGCACAACTTAAAGAAAAGGAAGATATATGTAGTACTCTTGAATCTGAAATAGTCCACCTAAGAAAGAAGTTGGAGAAATCAACAAGAAGCTCTACAACTTTAGATGAAATCCTAAATTATCAAAGAGCACCATCTAAATAGAACATGTCTTGGCTATAGTTATAGGAAGGAAGTTGTCAATGAAGAAGCATCAACATCTTCAAAACAACCAAGAGAAGTAAGAATCAAGAACTATGCCGACACTCTCAGAAATCCAATCAAAGTTGAAGACCACAGAAAGGAAGAACAATATGATCCACAAGAGACAAATTTTACTTACAAAGATTGAAGTTGGAAAACTATCCCATCAAGATGGAATCACACAACCGTGTATCAAAACTCTTTCTATGGTTATTGTTATTCTTATAATGAATTTGGTCATAAAGCAATAAACTGTAGAATAAATATAAGAAGAGATTACATGAGGAATAACTACCAGAATACTTAGGGATTCTCAAGGAGAAATTACAATTAATTCCCTCTCTTGATGAAATACAACCTCATATGCTATAACTGCAATCATTTTGGACATATAGCAAAGTATTGCAGAAGCAATCTCAAGCAAGTTTCACTTATAATGAAAAGAAGTTGGGAACAAAAGAAAGAAATTTCTCTATTTGTTCAAGCAACAATGGATGCTCTAGTCATATGATAGGAGATAGAGCAAAGTTCATCACCTTGAAGAAAAATGAGGGAAACGTTACCTTTGGAGACAATGGAAGATCAAAGATAGTTGGAAAATGTAGATTTTAACCTTGTACAATTATTTATTGCAAACATATTTTCAGTAAAATAACATAAAATATACAATGGAAAATACACACATTACAGAGATATTTCCCCTGGAAACCCAAACTGGGAAAACCAACATCTTCGATATTCATAATATAATACATTTCTTACAATAAAATACACATATAGGAGCCAACGACATCCAAAACTCTAATCCAATGACCCGGATTAGTCAACAACCCTAATTCCTTAACCAGAAATAGAAAACCATGTGTCGAAAAAACACCCAAAAATTGACGCAAAAACCACCAATTTTTTTTTTGGGGGTGTTGCCCCTTAACCCCCATGCAGCAGGGCTCCACCCCCTTGCAAACCTCCCAGAAAGGGGGCCTCTTCCCCCTTGTGACTCCCCGAGAAAGGGGGGGATCCACCCCCCTATGCGCTCGACGCAACATAGAAGCTATTTGTAGCATGCAAAAAATATAACACATACCCAACAAAAAAGGCACCCTCAGCCTTGTCAATGGAAAAGCCAAAATAGAAAAGGTTCTGTGTGTTGAAGATCTAAAACATAATCTTTTCAGTGTAAGACAGATGTGTGATCAGGGACACAATCTCATATTTAACTCCCGAGAATGTGAGATCAAAAAAGTATACTCATGCAAGATGATAGAAAAAGGAATCAGAACCCCAAATAACATATATGTTCTTAATGAAATCAATGGAGAAATTTTTTTATAGGAAAAACAGATGAAAATTGGTTGTGGCACAAAAAAAAGGGTCATATGGACTTTGACAATCTAGTAAAAATCAGTACCAAACAAGCAATAAGAGACATGCCAAAAATCATAAAACCCTCAAGCATTATTTGTAAGCAGTGTCATCATGGAAAACAATGAAGGGTGAACTTCAAAACAAAGGAATATGCAACTTCCAAGACTTTGGAACTTATATATACAGATCTTTGTGGACCAGCAAGGACTAAAAACTTATAGGTAGAATTGTACTTTATGTTACTCATTGATGATTATATAAGAATGACTCGGGTTACTTTCCTCAAAAACAAATCTAAAGCATTTGACAAATTCAAGGCATTCAAAGCTCTTGTTGAGAAAGAGGCAGAGATGAAAATCAAATTTTTAAGGTCAGACAATAGAGGTGAATTCACATCCAGTGAGTTTGTGGAATTCTGTGAAGCACATGGAATAAAAATATAGTATGCAACAACAAGAATTCCTCAACAAAATGGGGTTGTTGAAAGGTAAAACATACATGTACAAGAAATCGCTAGAACAATGATAAATGAAGCAGGTTTATCAGACAATTTTTGGAGAGAAGCAATTTATATAACTGTCTATATCCTAAATAGAGGACACATCAGAACCAATAGTGACAAGACACCCTATGAACTATGGAAAGGGTGACCGACATATGTCAAACACTTTCGGGAGCAAGTGTTACATCAAACGAGACAATGAGGACTTAGGTAAATTTAACTCCAGATCAGATGAAGGAATCTTTCTTGGAGACTCATGAAGAAACAAATCCTATATGTGTTACAATAAAAGGCTGCAGAAGATTGTTGAAAGTATTAATGTCAGAGTAGATGAAGAAATCAAACACACTATAGAAGACGAAGATCAACATGAAGAAGAAGAAGAAGAAGAAGAACAAGAAAATGAAGAAGAATAGGAGGAAGAAGAACAAGAAAATTAAGAAGAAAAGGAGGAAAAAGAACAAGAAAATGAAGAAGAAAGGAAAGAATATGTAGAACGCCAAGATACACAAACACCATCAAGATTTGTATAAAATAATCACCAAGAAAACTTGATTCTTAGTGACAAAAATGCTAGAGCTCAGACAAGGAGGAAATTGGAAAACAACTCTAAACATATGAATCTCTCCTTACTGTCCCAAGTAGAACCTAAATGCTTTATAGAAGCTCGAAATGATAATCATTGGGTGAATGCTATGGAAGAAGAGTTAAATTAGATTGAGAAAAATGAGACTTGGGAGCTTGTCTGAAACCCAAGGATAAAAATGTGATTGGAACTAAATGGGTATTCAAGAACAAGTTGAATGAAGATGGAAAAGTGGTAAGAAATAAAGCAAGACTGTTCTGTAAAGGGTATGCTCGAGTAGAAGGCATTGATTTTGAATAAACATTTGCACTTGTTGCAAGTTTAGGAGCCATTGAGATGTTTTTGGAATTTGTAAGCTTTAAGAATTTCAAAGTATATCAAATGGATGTCAAGTCAACATTCCTAAATGGTGATCTAGAAGAAGAAGTGTACATAGAACAATCTGAAGGGTTCCTATTGTCAAAAAATGAAGACTATGTTTGCAGATTGAAGAAAGCACTATATGGCTTAAATAAAAATCCTAGAGCATGGTACTCAAGACTTGACAAGTACCTGCAACATCAAGGCTTCAAAAAGGGAACAAAAAACAACAATCTCTACATCAAAATAAATAATGCAGAAATGTTGATCATTGTAGTGTATGTAGATAATATTATCTTTGGAAGTAATTATGATGAAATGAGACAAAAGTTTGCAGAAGAAATGAAAAAGGAATTTCAGATGTCCATGCTTGGAGAATTGTCATTATTTTTGTGACTGAAAATCACTTAAACCAACAAAGGCATATTCATTGCTCAGACCAAATGCATCAAAGATACGATGAAGATAAGTTTTAGATGGAAGATTGTAAACCTGTCAGCACACCCATGGTCACTGGATGTAAGCTCAACAAGGAGGATGAATATAAGGAAACTGATCAATCTCTGTACAGGTCAATGATAGACATCCTACTTTATGTGACAACTTCAAGGCTAGACATAATGCAAGCAGTAGGGCTAGTTGAAATATTTCAAGATGCACCCAAGGAAACACATGTACAGGATATCAAACACATATTTAGATATTTAAAGGGTACTTTGGACTTTGGACTATGGTATCCAAAAGGAGAAGACTTTACTCTAACAACATATACTGATGCATAATGGGTAGGAAGTGTTGATGACAAGAAGATCACAAGTGGAGGAACATTCTTCTTGGGAAATTGCTTAGTATCCGGGCTCCTCTTCACCAAGCTCCAAGTGCACCTCTATTTGGCTTCTCTTGGTCGTAGACCAGGACAAGGTCGCCTTTGGAGAAAATTCAAGGACGAACGGATCGATCATATTAACACTTGACTCATTGCTTGTGAGCCTCGTTAACCAAGGCTACATCACGATGTTGCTCATCGAGTTGCTTGAGATATAATAGGAATTTTTCAAGTGGTGAAGTGTCGGAAGTAACTCTACAACCAAATTTAAACACAAGATCTGGCACTCAATAGGCAAGACTGCTTCCAGCCCGTAAACAAGTTGAAAAGGTGAGAAATCGGTGGCAGTCTTTACAGACGTTCGGTAGGCTCATAATGTCGAGTACAACATCAAATGCCAATTTGACTTGGCATAATTGATTATTCATTGAAGAATAGTCTTGAGGGACTTATTCACAGCTTCCACCTGACCATTCACTTGTGGGTAGTAGGGTGATGAATGTGATTGCCTCAACCCAAGATTTGATGTTAACTTGGACATCATTTTTTTCTAGAAGTGACTACCATGGTCAATGAAAATATCCTTCGGGATGTCGAACCTTGCTACTATCTGGTTGAAAATGAAGAGAGCCGCTATTTCACCATCATTATTAAATGCTGGCATAGCCTCGACCCACTTTGTGAAGTAGTCTACCGCTATGATAAGCTAACAATGCCCCCTGGATGAAGCTAGGTGGCATGTGGTAAAATCAATCCCCCACTTGGTGAAGGGACAAACAACAATGATGGGAAACATGGGAGCAGGATGTGCCCTCATCTTCCGAGAGAAGATCTGACATGGGTGGCACTTCTTGACCGACTCAACACAATCCTTGATTAACGTAGGCCAAAATTAATCGGCTCAAAGAGTCTTTTGGGCTGTTGCCAACCCAGATAAATGATCACAACATGCTCCAGTGTGGCAGTCATTCAGAACGAGTTCTGCTTCCTCGTGTACAAGGCACCAATGAAGAATGCAATATACACCTCGACGATACAAAGTGTCATCGAGTATGAGATAATTTTGTGCCTGATGGTGAATTCGCCGACAATCGTCGTGGGAGGTAGAAACAAGGCACTTCAAAGTATATAGATAGACTAGTATATCTCCATACCAGGGGTTTGAAGATGCAATTAGAAAAATATCTCCTTTAATAGGCGATTCTCCGGGCATATCATCACTAGATTCAACTGGAAGTTCCGAAATAAGTTCCGCAAATACCAGTGACCTTTTGGATTTGACAGAAACAAAATCCAAGTCAATTTCGTGCAGGATAACAATCCATCTAATGATATTTATTCCAATGACTCATCGTGTCAACACATATTGAAATGGATTCACAACAACAATGACAATGGTCTTACGAAGAAAAATATAATGACAGAGCCATTGGACAACATGCACTGCTTCTAATGCAAGCTTCTCAACATGGGAATAGTTGAGTTCTGGCCCAACTAGGCCTCGACTTAGGTAATAAATCACATGCTCCTCGAGCAGATCATCCTCTTGAACCGAGACCATACCAATGGTCGACTCTGTGACGACCAAGTACAATAAGAAATATTTATTATAATTGGGAGGCCAGAGAAGAGGGGAAGACGTAAGGGTGTGTTTCAACGCTTCAAAAGAGCATTGAGCGATTTCATCCCAACAGAAAGGGACTCCCTTTTTTAATAAATGCATGAACCCTTTAGTGATCTTGGCATAATTTGTGACAAAACTCGGAAGAAAGTTTGCTTTCCCCTGTAAGCTTTGAAGCTGGGGTATTGTGCACGGGAGAGGCAACTGAACTATCACCTCAACCTTAAGAGGATCGACCATGATCCCTGTTGTTGAAACTATGAAACCTAAAAGACAACCGGATGTCACGTATAAAATGCATTTGTTAGGATTCAAGCGAATATGATAGTAGCACCATCGTTCAA
The DNA here is from genome assembly GCA_009831015.1 of Picea engelmannii. NCBI lineage: Eukaryota > Viridiplantae > Streptophyta > Pinopsida > Pinales > Pinaceae > Picea > Picea engelmannii. Next base: position 206,852 of record ML793580.1, read on the forward strand.
AGATTAGTCGAGGGTGTGCAGGATGATCAACTCTCTTGCCAGATCGTGATGCTAGATCATCGAGATATGCCTCGACTATATGTATAAGGTCGTGGAAAGAAAAAGACACGGCCCGCTGAAAAGTGGCTCTAGCATTCTTCAGGCCAAAAGGCATCTTACAATAAGAAAATGTGCCCATGGACAGATAAAAGCTGTTTTATGCTGGTCTTTGGGTTTGATATGAATCTGGTTATATCCCGAAAAACCATCCATGAATGAAAATACCTCATAGCCTACGCATTCATCAACAATATGATCAATGAATGGGGTTGGGAAATTATCCTTTGGATAGGCCATATTCAAGTCACGAAATTCCATGCACACTCGAATCGTACCTATTTTTTGTTAACTGGAACGAGATTTGACACCCATTGCGTCAACTGTACAGGGTAGATAAAATTGGATTTAAGCAATTTCTCTAGTTTAGCCTTAATAGATGCCACCTTATGAGGATTCACCGAATGAAGCTTCTATCGGACCGACTTGGCATCAGGATAAGTCATTATCTCATGTTTGACGATTCTTGGATCAATGCTTAGCATTTCCTCGTAAGACCAGGAAAAAACATTGCAAAACTTCTTAAATAAGTTCGTATTAATGCAAATCTTTTCAGGGGAGCAGTCCGCTCCGACGAAAACATTCTCCACGACACCAGGGGTTCTGGAGATATCAATAGGGATCATTTTGACGATACTTTCCATATTACCCTCAGCGTAAACTGCATGCGTAGCCAGGGGATTAATAGGAAAATACCTGTCTCCAGTCATAGTCAACACAAATTCACCTACCTTTATTCTTCTTAACTCGAGGAGGAAATAAGATCTGTGATGGAGATCATCCCAGGGTATGTCTGGACCAGTCAATGCCTCAATAATCACCTCATATGAGAGTAAGAACAGGCCTAAAGAATATGTAGTGGCGAGCGAACCTTGAGCCCATATTGGCTCGAGAAGTGGATTTAACTCTTGTGTGGGAGTCAGATCGGGGTAGACCGAAGCTTGCTGGACAAAACTGTAGGCAAATTCTATCGTGGACAAGGGCATGGCCATGTCAGGATGCCGTGTCCCTTCCATCGTAGTTGATGGGGAAGTAAGAGTCCACAGATCATGAAAGTAAGTTGTTCGGAACAACGACACTTGAAAAATATCAACCTTAGGCTGGTCGGGGGTAGCTGATATAAGCTTGATATCGCCAGAAGGAGGCAGGTAATCGAAAGTACCCATCAATGGTGGACACAAACTAACCCCTACATTGACGATGTCGGGCCGAGGGTTATCAATCATATGGACCGTGGATGCCCCCGATGAAGGGTCAGGATGAGAGAAGGACAACTAGTCAATGGTCACGATTTGGCCCTTGTGTGGAAACAACAAGACCCAAAAAACTGTGGCATAAACTGCATACATTGCATAGGTCCAACTCCTTCCTAACATAAGGTTGTAGTCGAGAGGCGCATCGAGCACTTCAACTTCAATGCACATGGTCTTCCTTCCTAACTGCACGGGGAAAGAAGGAATGATTCCATATGGTCTGAAAGAACGACCGTCAAAAGCAGTAAGAAAAGTAGGTGACAGAGACAAAATGGGTTGGCCAATGGCCTTCCAACACACCAATGACATCACACAGGTCGAGGCACCCTCATCAACCACCATATGAAAGATATTCCGACTAAACATTTTTGTGGTGTAAGCTACTACTATCTGAAACACAACATGGTAAGGGAGACGAGGTTTCAATTCAGTTGTATCGAGAACAATTGTTCTCGAATTATAAGTCTCTGTCGATCCCAAGGCAAATACAAAAGTCTTTCTCTGCGAAGGGAAGCTATGGAGGACCTCCAAAGAGGACATCGCACAAGGGTTTGTGGCAAATCCTCCACCACAGAGTAGTTCTGGGAAGCCCTTGCATTCAGATTATGAGAAGCTTTCTTGAATGCCCCTTTTGGTATGCGTGTCATTGTTTCTTCCATCATCTTCTCGATCTGGAGAGGAATAGGTGGGTTTGTGGCTTCTTTACCCTTTTCTAAAGATTATGGCATTCTGTAATCATGTGCCCTGGTTTCTATATAAGCATTGCCTTTCATCATGTAAATGTTTGCGATCGAGGTATTACCGGTAGACGCAGGGGGTCCCTGACTGCCCCCATCCACGCTCAAAGAAGAAGAGGCTTGAGTCATGTTTTGCTCATGTGGGAATGGGTTTGTCAGCACAATAGGTTGCAACTGCGCCAATAACTTCTGGGCCTCTGCAAGTCGAGGGCACAGGTAAGTTAGATGGTCCTCCGTGCAAAGGTTACACAGATACTTTGACTTTCTCTTCTCTGTGTTTCCCCCACCAAAATTGTTATTAGGTTTCTTATCCCCTTTACCCTTCTTATTCCGTTGTTTTTCTTTCGTTCAGGCTGCTGGTTGGCCTTCGGGTTCATCGACTGCACACTGTGTACGTCTGAAATTTGGGTAGGTGGAACAACCGAACTGATGGTCTAGCTGGCTGCTGTTTGTTGTATCGACAATTGTTGCAATTGATTTGACAACAGATCATTGGGATTTCCTTGTGTTGAACCAACTGTACCATCGGCATGTGGTCCAGACTTTTGTCTGGCCTTGTCGAGGATGGACCGTGGCACATATGGAAAAATCTCATAGAGTAAGCCAGACTAAGAGTATATCAGTTTGATTTGTTGAGCTCTCATTATCACCTCCTCCTCTGAAAACACTCCCGAAGTCACAACGTCTTTAGATAATTGTGGTACCAAAGACTTCAGAAACCACTCTAGCAGGAAAGCTGGTGGGACCTGTACCTTAATCAAACTCTTCCGTCGCCATCATTCTCGGATGTGATCCAAGATATGATCGACCTTAGTTTGCTCAAAGTTGGCCAGCAATTTAGTGCTGGCATCGTATCTCACGGGTAGTTGGAAATGGTTTAGGAAAACCATTTACAAGTCGCCAAAGTAAGAATATCTTGAGCAGTCGAGCTCAATGTACCATTTCGTGACACCCCCGATAAGAGTGCGTTGAAACAGGCACAATTGTACGAAGTTGTCTCGTAGTGCGTTGGACGAGCAACATAAGTGGAACGTTGTCACGTGATCACCTCAGTCTTCACCAGACTTACCTTCGAATTTTGGAATATCGGAGGGAAACTTAGTCGGCATAGGAGGCCAACACAGATCATGACAAATCGGGTCATTGAGAAACCTTGACAAGTTTGGTAGGTCTAACGTTTCTAGAAACAATAGTTTGGGTTGGGTATTATGTACAGGAAAAAGGGGGCCTGGAGTTTAATTGGCACTAGGTTGCTAGGAAAAGTTGGGCTACTGTCTAGGGTTCTGGTAGACACCATGACCTTGACCAACGTACAAAATGTGCATTTGCTGGGATATCATCGACTGATTCTTGTAATTGGATGACGAGGGTTGGGTGGGGATTGCTCCCTACGTTGTGTTCCAAAGATTCTGGAAGGGGTTGCCCCCTGCCGATCCAACATGCATAGGTACTGAGCCTTGCTTGGAGTTCCATTGACCATGGAAGGGGTTGCCCCCAACCAACATCCCTTGTGAGGGAATTGATCCTTGCCAAGGATTCCAAAGTCCTTGTGAGGAGAAAACTCCTGCACTTGCCCCCTATGTAGGAATAGTACCCTGCACAGGATTATGTTTTCCAAAACCAGGGTTTCCCTCGGCTGAGACGACAGTTGATAAAAAAACATTATTACCAAACACGTTGAACAAAGAGAATGACATGGATCCCACCAGCGTGGTGTAAGACGAAGGTCCTAGACTGCCCACTCCAAACAAGCTGTAATTAGCACTCGACCCGATAGGTGGATGGAAAGAATTACTGAACGAGGGGGACGAAGGAGGTATGCGACTCCCACTGAAAGGGACAACATTATAGGAGACTGAAGTGCCTCTAATATACCCTTGCAAGGGAGCGTTGGAGCTCCTTGCCCCTAGACCAATGGTCTGTAACGTGGAGTAGGTAAGGACAAAGTTCATGTCGAAGTCGAGCATCCCGTATGAAAACAGAGGGCCTGTCGCACTCTATGTAAACGGAGCAGTGGTCGCCGCCGATGATGGTATCAGACCACTGTGTGAAGTAGAGGGGGTCGAGACCACTGTGGTCCAGACCAATGAAGGTGGGTTAGGAGGTGGAATACCCCCTGTGGTAGCAACCGTTAAGGCAGTGTGAGGACTCCCAGATGAAGTAGCAACATTTGCTTCCATAGCTGCTTGTAATATTATCTGATGCTCGTAAGGTGTTACCCTTGGAGGGAAAAATTTTACAAAGATTGGCGCCGACAAGTAAGTGATCGGAGGGTTAGTCGGCCTAAGAGCTTCTGCTCCAAGGTCAGAAACAATAGGTTCCTCCGGATTCGAGTAATCTCCTCTCGGAGCTGGCTCGAGCACAATTTTTTGTGGCCTGGTCACTTTGAATGACCCTTGATGTTCAAGTTTTTTCCATAATGGTGGCGGTGGTGGCTCTAATGCAACCGATGACAAGCCCTGAAGCCTTCGCGACTGAGATAGCTCTTGATCTTCCACTTTGTGAAAATATCAACGAAACAGTAATGCTTTAACTAGCGTTTTAAAACCAAGCACACACTATAAAAATTTCTATAAGATAAACTAAGAAAAACACTATCTAGTTGGAAGAACAATTATGCTAGCTAACACTAGAGAAACTTATCGATGGAAGTGCAACTCGAACACGAAAGAACCATACGGGTATACTCTGTGAAGTGTGACCTGACATCTGCCCTAGGTACCACGATATACCTCCCCAGTCACTAGTGTAAGTCCCTAGAGTAAGGCAACTAAGTTGCCAGCTCGTAAACAGTCACCAGGCGGGTACAGTCGATAGTCAGGTGGACTGCAATGAGCAGGATAACAAGTTTGAAACCTACCGAGGGTACCAAAAGCAAGTGGTCTGGAAGACAACTGAGGATCTCGAACGGATTCGAGGTTCACAAAGCTCTGTAGGAAAATGCGAACGATAGTATCCCATGACAAATCCTCAACATGCGTTCCCCACAATGTTTAGTCTCGATTTCAAGGGGTTATCTCTGCTACCTTTCCTCATGCGACCTCGTGTTTAGCCCTTGTATTAGAGGGGGGTCCCAGATAACTTTCACAGATTTTGGAAGGGGTTGCCCCCTACCGATCCGACATGCATAGGTACCGAGCCTTGCTTGGGGTTCCATTAACCATGGAAGGGGTTTACCCCCAACCAACATCCCTTGCAAGGCAGCTGATCCCTGCCAAGGATTCCAAAGTCCTTGTGAGGATAAAAATCCTGCACTTGCCCCTTGTGTAGGAATAGTACCCTGCACAGAATTCTGTTTTCCAAAACCAGGGTTTCCCCTGGCCGAGACGACAGTTGATAAAAAAACGTTATTACCAAACGCGCCTAACAAAGAGAATGACATGGATCCCACCGGTGTGGTGTAAGACAAAGGTCCTAGAATTCCCACTCCAAACAAGCTGTAGTTAGCACTCGACCCGATAGGTGGATGGAAAGAATTACTAAGTGAGGGGTACGAAGGAGGTATGTGACTCCCACCGAAAGGGACAACATTATAGGAGACTGAAGTGCCTCTAATAGACCCTTGCAAGGGAGCGTTAGAGCTCCCTACCCCCAGACCAATGGTCTGTAACATGGAGTAGGTAAGGACAAAGTTCGTGTCAAAGCCCGACATCCCGTACGAAAAAAGAGGGCCCGTCGCACTCTATGTAAATGGAGCAGTGGTCGCCGTCGATGATGGTATCAGACCACTGCGTGAAGTAGAGGGGGTTGAGACCACTGTGGTACAAACCGACGAAGGTGGGTTAGGAGGCGGAATACCTCCTGTGGTAGCAACTGTTAAGGGAGTGTGAGGACTCCCAAACGAAGTAGCAACATTTGCTTCCATAGCTACTTGTAATATTATCTGACGCTCGTAAGGTGTTACCCTTGGAGGGACAAATTTTATGAAGATTGGCACCGACAAGTCAGTGATCGGAGGGTTAGTCGGCTCGAGAACTTCCGCTCCAAGGTCAGAAACAAAAGGTTCCTCCAGATTCGAGTAATATCCTCTTGGAGCTGGCTCAGGCACAATTTCTTGTGGCCTGGTTACTTCGAATGACCCTTGATGTTCAAGTTTTTGCCGTAACTGTGGCGGTGGTGGCTCTAATGCAACCGATGACAGGCCCTAAAGCCTTCGCGACTGACATAGCTCTTGATCTTCCACTTTGTGAAAATATCAACAAAACATTAACGCTTTAACTAACGCTTTAAAACCAAGCACACACTATAAAAATTCCTATAAGATAAACCAAGAAAAAGATTATCTAGTTGGAAGAATAGTTACACCAGCTAACACTAGAGAAACTTACTGGTGCAAGTGCAACTCAAACATGGAATAACCCTACGGGTATACTCTATGAAGTGTGACCCGACGTCTGCCCTAGGTACCGCGATATACCCCCGCAGTCACTAGTGTAAGTCCCTAGAATAAAAGCAACTAAGTTGCCAACTCGTAAACAGTCACCAGGTGGGTACAGTCGACAATCGGGTGGACCGCAATGAGCAGGATAACAAGCTTGAAACCTACCGAGGGTACCAAAAGAAAGTGGTCCGGAAGACAAATGAGGATCTCAAACAGATTCAAGGTCCACGAAGCTCCGTAGGCAAATGCGAACGATAATATCCCATGAAAAATCCTCAATCTGCGTTCCCCACAATGTTTAGTCCGGCTTTCAAGGGGTTATATCTGTTTCCTTTCCTCATGCGACCTCGTGTTTAGCCCCTGTGTTAGAGGGGGGTCCCAGATAACTTTCACAGATTTTGGAAGGGGTTGCCCCCTGCCGATTCGACATGCATAGGTACTGAGCCTTGCTTGGGGTTCCATTGACCATGGAAGGGGTTGCCCCCAACCAACATCCCTTGCAAGGGAATTGATCCCTGCCAAAGATTCCAAAGTCCTTGTGAGGAGAAAGTTCCTGCACTTGCCCCCTATGTAGGAATAGTACCCTGCACAGGATTCTATTTTCCAAAACCAGGGTTTCCCTCGGTCGAGACGATAGTTAATGAAGAAGCGTTATTACCAAACATGCCGAACAAAGAAAATGACGTGGATCCCACCAGCGTGGTGTAAGATGAAGGTCCTAGACTGCCAACTCCAAACAAGCTGTAGTTAGCACTCGACCCGATAGGTGGATGGAAAGAATTACTGAGTGAGGGGGAGGAAGGAGGTATGTGACTCCCACCGAAAGGGACAACATTATAGGAGACTAAAGTGCCTCTAATAGACCCTTGCAAGGGAGTGTTGGATCTCCCTACCCCCAGACCAATGGTCTGTAACATGGAGTAGGTAAGGACAAAGTTCGTGTCGAATCTAGGCATCTTATTTTGGAGCTGGAGCTGGGGCACTCCTGGTGGCTCCCGATAATCAATTCATAATTCCTTTTTCCTACATATTACAATGGAATGAGAACCACACTAATAAAATATGTGAGTATGAAGCCTTACTGTTAGGGTTAGAAGTGACCAGGAGAATGTAAATAAAGAACCTCGAAGTCTTTGGTGATGCCGAGTTAATCATAAAACAAGTTAACCAATAGTACCAGGCCAAAAATCCTAGGTTGAAATCCTACATGAATTGCGTCTGGGATCTGATTGAAAATTTCTTCTCCTCTGTCAAAGTTCATTGCATTCCTAGAACTGAAAACCAACAGGCTGATGTGTTAGCCAAGGCAGCCTAAAATTTCACACCTCCCACCGCGTTTAATCTAAATTACCACATACAAATGAGGCATAGACCTTCTATACCGAATAACATACATCATTGGCAAGTCTTTGAGGATGATGAACAACTTCACAAATTTTTGGAATCCTTAGACGAGTTTGCCAAAACGCATGCTGACCAAGAAAACCAAAACGATCCTATTTGGATCATGAAGGAAGGGGAGGATCCTCAAGAGTTCCATGATAAAATCACAAATCATCGAATACTCATTCTTAAAAATAACCAGATCCCCAAGGGTCTGATTCCCTTGGAAAGATTATTCAATCAAAATGATATCCCTTTAAAATCGACTCTACAGCCTCAACCCGAAGAGGTTGAAGACTGTGACATAGGTACTAAGGAAAACCCTTGGTTGGTGAAGTTATCCAAGTATCTGTCCTCTGAAACCAAAAATAAATACGTAGATTTGCTTAGAAAGTACAAAGGCGTTTTCGCTTGGTCATATGAAGAGTTGAGAACCTATGACACCTCTATCATCGAACATAAGATACCCCTGAAGCATGGTGTCAAAACCTTTAGACAAAAACTTAGAGAAATTAATCCTATTTTATTGCTCGTGATCGAAAAGGAAGTCAAAAATCTCTTAGACGCAAAGATAATCGTACCACCGAGATATTCATATTGGGTAGCAAACTTGGTCCCGGTTAGAAAGAAAAACGAGGAAATTAGACTGTGTGTCGATTTAAGAAATCTTCATAAGTCATCCCTCAAAGATAATTACCCCTTACCCAAAATGGATCATGTTTTAGAGAAAGTAGTTGGGGCAAGTAGGATGTCGATGATCGATGGGTTTTTTGGGTAAAATTAAATCGCCGTCTGTGAACACGATAAAGAAAAGACAACCTTTACCACTCCTTGGGGTACATTTATGTATGATAAGATGCCTTTTGGTTTAATGAATGCAGGTGCTACTTTCCAACGCACTATGGATATCGCTTTCATTGACGAAAGAGACAAATTTGTGGTTATCTATCTTGATGATCTAACCATTTTTTATAAATCTGATGAAGATCATCTGATACATCTAAGGTAGATGTTTGAGAAATGTCGCGAGTTTGGTTTGTCTTTAAAGCAAAAGAAGTCTCACTTTGCTATGCAAGAAGGTAAACTCTTGGGCCATAATGTGTCTCGAGATGGAATTATAATTGACCCTAAAAGAGTTGAAGCTATAGACACAATAAACATCCCTAGGAATGTAAAAGAAATTCAGTCATTTTTAGGAAAAATAAATTTTTTGAGGAGATTTATTCCAAATTTTGCTGAAATTGTGAAATTGATCACATATATGCTAAAGAAAAAAAACGAAGTGAAATGGACAACGGAGGCCAAATAATCGTTTTCCTGCATCAAGAAGGTTATAAGCGAGGCACCTGTACTGGCAAGCCCTGATTATCTAAAGGATTTTCTTATTTTCTCATTTGCCTCCGAACACACACTCGTCGCGGTTCTCCTCCAAAAAAATGAAGAAGGTTTCGAGCAACCGATAGCCTTTTTCAACAAAAGTCTTAGAGACACCGAACTTAGATACAATATAATGGAAAAACAAGCACATGCTATGGGGAAGGCATTAAAGGATTTTAGAACCTATGTGTTGCATTCTAAGGTGATTGCGTACGTACCCACTATCTTTGTAAAAGATATTTTGGTCCAGTCCGACAGTGATGGCAAAAGAGGACAGTGGCTGGCTAAAATTCAAGAATTTGATTTGGAGATTAAACCAATGAAACTAGTGAAGGGAAAAGGTTTAGCTAAACTCTTAGCTGAATCAAATTTCAGAGCTCTCGGGATAAATGGCTTACATAGAAGTGAAGAATGTGTGGACATTAACGAACTCGATGAACAAATAGCTGAAACCAGAATCGCAGAGAAGTTTTCTTTATCAGATTGGTACAAAGACATAGTGTCCTACCTATTGACCTTTAAGTGCCCAAGTCACTTGACCTCATCTAAACCCAGAATGCTGAAGCTACATGCGGTACTGTATAGCCGAAAGACAATTGTATTGGAAAGACCCTCTTGGCTTCCTGTTGGCTTGTTTGGTCGAATCAGAAACAGAAAAGGTCATAAGCCAATTTCACGAAGGAGTATGTGGAGGACACCATGGCTGGAGGGAAACGACTTATAAGATCCTGAGGGCAGGGTATTATTGGCCCAAACTTTTCTCGGACGTCAATGCCAAGGTTCGAGCTTGCAACCCTTGCCAATTATTCACAGGTAAGCATAAGCTTCCAGCGATGCCGTTGGTTCCGGTCAAAATGGAAGCTCCTTTTTAGCAATGGGGATTAGATTTCACAGGCGAAATTAACCCTCATTATAGTGCTCAACATAGATGGATCCTGATTGCAACAGATTACTTCACCAAATGGGTGGAGGCTATCCCAACCAAAAAGGCTACAGATTCGGTGGTAATAGATTTTTTAGAAGAGAATATTTTATCTAGATTTGGCTGCCCCTGAAAGATAGTCACAGATAATGCTCAGGCCTTTAAATCTATGGATATTATCAATTTCTACCAAAAATACAATATTGTGCTTGGTCATTCCACTGCGTATTACCCCTAGGGAAATGGGTTGGCCGAGTCTTCAAACAAAATCTTAATCAATATAATTAAGAAAGTGCTGAGTGAAAACAAGAAATCTTGGCATGTGCATTTGAAATATGCTTTGTGGGAAAATCGGATAGGCACGACAAAGTCTATCGACACTTCTCCTTTCCAAATGGTATATGGGACATATGTAGTGTTACCTATAAATCTAGCACTACCTGTAATGAAACTTTGGTAAGATGAGAAGGAAGAACCAAATCATGTTACAAGAAGGATAAATCAACCGATTGAAGTCCAACAACACAGGGCCGAAGTAGACGAAAGGTTGCAGAAATACCAGGATGACATGAAAGCGCTATTCGATCGTAAAGCCAAAGATAGGGATTTTCTCCCTGGAGATTTTGTTTTAAAATGGGTTGCTAGGAAGGAAGACTCGACGAAACATGGTAAATTCGATCACATCTGGTACAAACTGTTCAAGGTTGCATCTCCTGAAGGAAAAAATTCATTTCTGTTAGAAAATTTGGACGATAAAATCCTGAATGCCCCTGTCAATGGGCGTTATTTAAAACACTATATGGAATAGTTGATTTCTAGAATTCCCACTGTATATACCGGTTTGTTTATTCTTTTTATTTTATAATTTTCTTTGGTAAGTCTACTTTCGTTCTGTTAATTAAAAAAATAAAAAAAATAAAATAGGTTAATGTTTTTCTAGAAGTAGGGATATAAAATTCTCAATGTATTCAATTCTTTAAAATCCCTAATACTCTTTGTATTGTTCCCTTACAGGATTCTGGCTGACAACCTGACAAGTGAAAGTAGCAAACAGACAGCTTTATAGTGGAAGTTAAATTCACCGAAAATAGGTGATAGATTAGATTTTCTGTTATTTCAAAAGAGAACGAAAATGGTAAGGCAAAAGTGTGAATTCCAAAAAAGTCTATTTTTTCAAACAAAGTTTTTTTATAAAAAATATGGTGATTGTCTCATAAGTGTGATAGGTCACTAAAATAATGATTTCAAAATATAGGCCCTAAGAGTTTCACCTATAATAATATAAGAGGTAATTAAAATAAACAAAATAAATAAATAAAAGCATCACTGAGAAAGAGTTCCAGGAGTTGGGTTTAATTCATGACCCCTGTTTTTTGATTTTCAAGTCTTTTCTCCGTCGCCCCTTTCTACTCTCAGTTTCGCCTTCATAAAAGACCAAATGTCTTTCTAGTTTTCCCACAGAGGGAGAAGAGATTATTTCTTAGCTCTGGAAGTTGAAAAACAGTTCTTAAAAAGTAGACCAATCCTCATAACTCCTCACTCTCTGACTAAACAAGTTATGCTTAGGCTAATCTTGACTTCCTAGGTTTCTTAGTAGTTTTCTAAGGATTTAGGCTTGTTCGAAGGAAGACCCCTGGAATTAATCTTCCCCTTTTTCCCTACGGACTAAGGTGCTTTGAAAGTTAAAAAAGGGTTGGTCCAGGGTAATCAAATCAAGTTGATAGACCTACATTCCAAATTTTACACAGATACTGTCCCTGGTATACTTACTACCACTGATTTCCCCCACTTCGTATTCAAAAAGTAAAATATAAGACAAATAACTTCACTGGGGTACTGAACAAGATCGCTGGTAGTGAAGTAATATCTGAGGTTAAATGCATAATTATGATTCAAAGTGGTGAAAGGAAATTCAGTAAAAAGGGACAGATAACTTCACCGGGGTATTGAACAGGCTCGCTGACAGTGAAGCAATATCTGAGGTATATGTAAGGCTGTCATACATATTTTTCACTCTACCTTGGTTACCAGCGTTTTCAAAACCGGATTGGCATCCCAAGTCCAGACAGGGCTCCCCAATTAAAAACATGAAATTTACTTCGTTTGATGCAAGCCAAAAGCCACAGGATCTGTTGGATTCCCTAGGGTTGTTTTGACCATCTTAAAGAAAACTTAAATTCAGTAGCGAGAACGAGAAGATCAAGAATGGGGCTGCAACTGAGTTTACAACGTTGAGAGTTTTGAGAAGCTTTTCAGAAGTAAACACAAAATCTCTTTTTCCCTCTGTATCCTCTTCCTAAGCAAGTTCTACGGAAAGAAGCCATTGACTCCATTTACCCAATAAAGGCACTAAGTCTACTTGTTCTCCTTGTCCCACAAGGAGACAAAGTCCCCAATTGGAGCCTATGTTGAAACATATATTAAATTTGTCACCTTCAAAACTAAAATCTTCCTTTTTCGGGTTTCGGCTTTCCATGAAGCATAACCCTCACTATCATTTCCAAAAGGCCGGTAACAAAATCCCCAAAAACTTTATTCTTTAAATAATTAAAGGCAAAAAACCAAAAATGTTATAAAGGTCCCAATGCGCTTCTCGTAAAATTATTTCTTAAATCACGGAAATTTTAAACCTTAAAGAAGTTAAGATTAATCTTTAAATTTTTTTCGGAATTCGGGGTTTACTAAGAACATATGTTTTAATGCATTTCCAATCACGGAATCCCGATCCCCAATTTCCCGAAATACGAAAGTTACTAATTATTAAATACTAAGTTAATCATATCATGATTTCGGAATTCAGAGTTCGTCAATAACATACCTCTTGTCAACATGATCCCTGAAATCCCGAAACGCGAAGTCCCGACTCATAATTTGTATTTAAACTGAATTAATCCTGTTTCGGAAATTAGTCCTTAATCCTGATTAATTAATTCACTAATATCGAAATTTAAGGCTTAAGTTAATCGTTTCGCAATTTTGGAAATCAGGATTCAACGATGACATACCTTTTGTCAACACGATCCTTGAAACCTCGAAATAATCAAAGTGGGTTTAATCTCGATCAATTATTTTGCTAAAACAAATTGAAGTCCTAATTTAATCTTGTCGTGATTTCAAGATTTCGGAAATCGGGATTCAGTGATAACATACCTCTTGTCAACTCGATCCTTGAAATCCCTAAACATGAAATCTCGACTCTTAATCGGTGATTAGTCTAAATTAACTCTGTTTTGAAAGCATGATTAATGACAATCAATCTTTTTAGGTTTTGTTCACGTTTCGGGTTCCGATTGAATGAAATGTTCTGAATTTTGAATTCAAAAGCGCCAAAATGTGGCTACTTTAATAAAGGATAACTGGTGATATGTGACACTAATGCGTATCTTAGTAAATATCTACTGCATTAAATGTATTGAGTTCTTGACAGCTGCGCCAGTCCCTTCATCATTAAATGAATTAAAAGAGAGTTTGAAGGCCTGAGTTTCACAACATATTCTGTTTCATACTATCAAGCGTAAGATGATTTTAGTCGAGCTCATACACCCCTTCTTTGTGACATGTTTTCCATTTAACTTAAAGTCATGGCACCAAAGAAAGCACCGAAGAAGAGTGAAGATGCAGAGGAAGGAGATATCATATCCGACGCTACGCCACATGCTATCGACTCAATTAAATCCTGGACACAAATCTATGAATTCCTGGAATATGAAATCAAGAATTCTCCCACTGATTCTGAGAATCACTTTCAGGATATAGCAAAATAAGAGCTTCATAAGATTGCAGCGCGCCCTCAGCTTCTGGCGTACAATGACATGATCAATTGGGCCTTGGAAAAGGTTGATATCCAGACAAGAAGCATTTTGAATGATCAAGGGGTCATCGTCGGCTCATTCAGGCCAGAGCATATACAAGTAATGTATAAACTCTCGCCAAATCCTAAGTATATTTATAATGATGAGTTTTTAGCTGAATTTCAAAGGAAGGAGTGTACTGAGGCAGACCAAACCTATCCAGATTTAATTAGAGAATGGTGGAGATGTCCATCAAAGTTTAGGGAGGATACCCATGGGGTTTATGCCATGATGTCTTTGAACGAGTATATGGTCTATGTAGCTATTATGCTATGTAGACTTTTCGGGAAAAAGAATCCCTGCCATTTTCCTGCAGATTGGGTGCCCTTTTTAGAAGAAGCTTCAGAAGGATACACTTTCAACTGGAGTAATATTTTGTCGGATAACCTAGCATAAGAAATTTTGAACTATAGAGTTGCAAGATCTAAAGGTCAGCCGATGGATTTTTATATGTTATCATACATCATGGATGCGATTTGCTTTGTGACTCCATTTCCCCTGATGAATTGGAGTTGGAACATAACCTGCCCCGAGCCCATTCATGTGTATCAATCTGCACTTTGGGAAGAAAATGCTAAGAGTGTATTTTACGAAATTTGTCATTTTGTAATAATTCCAATGCATAAAATGTTTTATGGCTATGAACCCCCTCGCATTTCTGAGGCAGTCTCAGAAAATCTCAAAGCTATAGCTGACTGGTTTGTGGAAGAAAACTTCTCTTATATTAGGGTTTATGGGTGCTCAATTCCCCCTCACACACTTCCGAAATTCCTCCCGGACAGACTGGTATTGAGGGAGGTAGCATATCAAATAGTGAAAGGTGGTATTGGGATAGAGATAAAGGTAGCTCAAAAGAAATCCTAGCCAATCTTCCCTGTGTATGTTGGGAAATTTCCATTACTAAACCTTGGCCATTCTAAAGTGGAAACCGAGGCATTAGAGGAGATAAAACTAGCAGATATTGAGCACAAAAAGCATGACCCTTATCAATTAGTAAGAAAACATTTTGTGCACTGTAATTTTAAAGCTTATGAACATGAACAATCTTTTTATGATGATATATTCAAGGAGGTTAAAACTTATGAAGAGGTACTAAACAGGGTACGGGCCAAATCACCCGATTTACAGAATGGTTTCATGACTTTCCAAAGTCATAGGTGAAGTTGTTTGCCAAAGATCTTGCAGGGTGAGTCCACGACCCCTCCTCCAGAGGAGGAAGAGCTTCCTCCAGGTTTTGAAACAGATGTACATGATAAAGAAAATACAAGTGGAAAAATGAAGGAAATTGAATTGCCTCTACAAGAAACAGAAGTTCCTCACAGAGAAAAATCACAGGCAGGGAAAGGAAAAGAGTTGGAAATACCCTTAGAAATCCTTGAGAACATTCCCAAAAAAGTAGGAGGAACAACATCCACGGAACTTGGAAGTACCATTACCTCTTTGACTCCATTGCAGTCTACTTATGGAAACCCCCAAGAGGGAGTTCTATATGTAAGTGATCTTGAGCCTATTTCTAGAGATGAGATTCCTCCTTCCAATTATTTTTTTAGTAAAAAGAGAAAGGCTATCCTAAAACAGGAAATGCATCTAAGAGGAGATATGATGATTAAAAAGCACAAAATCATTATAGATGGACAAAAACTTAAAGAGGGATAATTCGCTACAGAGATAGTAGGCACAATGGGAGCCTTAGCATCGGCGAATTTATACTCTATGGGTAGTTTGACAACTGTGTTGGAGTAGAAAGAATACATGATAGCTCAACTATAGGATCAATTAAAGGAGACTGAAAGAAATATTAGTTGGGGGATAAAAAAGGGTCTAGAACGAGCTAGATTGAATGATATTCAAGAGATTGAGAAACTAAAAGCAAGCTTAGAGGAAGCAAATAAGAAAATACAGGTCACTTAGGCACAGGTCCTAAAGCAAGAAGAAACAAATAAACAATTACAAGAAAAGATTAGTTTCATTTCAAATCAAGTGGTAGAGCTTGAAATTTTCCAGGCCCAGGTATTGGGAATACATTTGAAGATAGAAGAGGAACAACATGGAGTGTTTTTAAATATGGGATTTATTCAGAATTGCTTCCAGGAAACAAGTAAATCTTTGGAGAACATTCTCTTGAAAGAAAGAGAAGTGAAAGTAGCCAAGATGATTTTCCAAAAAGCAGTGACCCTTTCAACAAAGGAGGAGGTCAGAAAGATTAAAAAACTATTTGTTTCAGAGCAGGTTAAAAGTCAAGGTGTGGGAGGCACACCTTGCAGAAAACAAAAGAATAACCAGAGAGGTCAATGATGATTGTCAAGGAATTTTTGATCTTTTAGAAAAAGCTTATTTGAACATTGGAAAAAACAACTGTTCGGGGTTATTAGGAGAAATTAACATTGTCAATCACTAGCTAAGATTCAAGGAAGATCTGGAGGAAATGTAGGTGGATATCCCAAAAATAAAGGTAATCAATGTCATCGAAATCGACAAATGGATAGTGATGTCGAGCTTAAATTTGCAAACTATTAAGTTCACAAGGAAGATAATTGAAGATCATCTGCCCGAACTACATAAAAAGTTCTTCATATTTGAGGCAAAGGATATACCAGAAGCTCCCAGAGTTTTGGTAAAGTTTTTGGGAAAATGTATTCGTTGTCTTAAGATAGAAGAAGGAAGTTCGTCAACGCAGACATGAAATACTGTTTTGTATATTTTCATTATTGAAATAACAAAGTAGTTAAAATATAAATGTAAAAGGTTCAACCTTGCACATTCAGGTAACCGTTAGTCGTAGGAAGTTGCTTAATCACCAATGGGAAAAAAGTTTGGTGATCATGTATAAATAGAATTTCACAAGACTAATATGGGGCTTTTTGGTTTTGAGGAGAGCCAATTGTATTAAAAGTTTTCAATCCATTGTGATATAAATAATGCAGATGAGATTCTGAATCCTGTCAATTTGAAGCTAAGTGTTCTTTAACCCTGTTTACAATATATTTCTATTTTTCTCTTTCAATGTCTTTCTAATGAATGATGAACTATATGTTTATTTCATACATCTTTTGTAGTTTGAATTGATTTGGTTATCAAATTATTTACAACTTTTCCTCTGAAATTGCTATCAGTAATTTTAAGACTTGTATATTATTTGAATGATAATATTTAACACTTCATTAGAAATCTCGTTTTCCTTTTTACTTCCTATTACAATATGAGATTCTTTCGTGATTAAAGCCTCATATTTTTTCAATAGTATTTCTTTGTTATTTTACTATTCTCAAATTGTTTCAAGTCCAGGAAACGACCTCACCTGTTATTATGTTATTATTTTGAATTTCAAAACTATTTTTCCTCTTTTCATCCCTTAAAAACTGAAGCAACAATTTATCAAATTCTTTCAAAATTAAATAAAATTTTACTCTCCATGACTGTCCCAAATAACAGACAACCCAACATAGAACTTGGTCTCCAAGATCAAACTAGCATTGCTTTGAACCTTTTTAATACTATTATGCAAACAACGACTAACCAGGTTGAATTAGAACATTCTTGGGCAGCTATTGAGAGAGATATTAGCATCCAAGAACAAAGGGAAGCTAGACAGAGGCAGTTGGGAAACTAACTCTAATTTCTCTTTCCTTTTGATTTTTACCCTTTAAATATCTTTATTTTTACGGATTCCTTGACGGTATACTTTAGAGACTTAAAGTATAAAGTCAGGAACAACAGACACCAAATAGGTTGATCAACAAACTCAAAGACTCGACTAAAACCCTTTCAGAAGTAAACACAATAAATCTTCAAAAGAACAAGCAAACTGACATCTAACCCAAGCTATGACTGTAAAAATAGAGACACTGAACTCTGTCAAGAAACCCTGAGAAGTAAAACATCAATCAGAGAAGAGGTTGACTGCCTCTTCTTAAAAACAATCTCTTGAACCAGGTACGCTATTGATTCTTAAGCAGCCTGCGTATGCACGTGGGCTGACTATAAAGTAGGGCGCGTATGTACGTGTGCTGACCCATAACAGGGCACGTACACCTTTGTACTTCTTTAGAAAAGAAATAAAACATACAGACTTACAGGGCAGGGAGAAATGGTATGGCACCTGAAGGTGACCAGACCCCTTAAAAGATTCAACAGACTCACTAGAAACTCAAAAGGTACAAAAACCAATCAAACACCTAAAAAATCCCCTAAAACCCTAGAGGCTTCCCCAGTATGGTCACCAGTTCTGCTAGTGGGAAAACCCCCCTTAAAACTACACTAGGGTTCAAAATGTAGGCAGATCACAACCGTCTAAAAGTCAAATACTTCTCTAAATTCCCCAAACATACCTAAGACTCAGACACAAAAAGAAAATATGAGAGGGATCGGGTAACTATACCTCTACTCCGCCTCTAGTGATGATCCTCTCACGATTGAAAGCTTCGTTGAATGCAAACCTCCTCCTAAGGCTGACCTGCATTCAAAGATGGACAAACATAAAGCTAAAAGCATGCAATTCATATAAAAACAAGGGTTAGATTTTAGAATATCAAAGCATAAACCATTAAAGACATTCAATACACCATAATTTGGGATAGGATAAGTACTTCTTTTATTGATAATTCAATGATCACTTACAACCAAATTTGACTATTGCTCCACGAACCTGGTCTAGGCTCCTCTTTACCAAGCTCCAATTGCACCTCTGTCTGGCTTCTCCTCTCAACCTTCATATCTCTTCTTGGGGAAGTGAATGGGTTTTTGATGGAGGAAGGAGGGATAATTGAGAAATGCAGGGGCAATTCTCACAAAAGGGCTGCAATTACTTGGGGCAAGGAGGGAATGTGAAATGGGTAGAGTTTCACTTTTCTTATGTCTATATGTAAAATGAGACCCCACCACCTCCTTTTATATGGGAAAATGATGGTTATTTGGTTGGGTAATGGCTATAGGTAGTGGATTAGTTGGGAAACTACCTAATAGCTCGTAATCTCAATGAATTCCTTGCAACTTTTGCAAGTATACGTGGGCTGTAGTGGTGAAACATGCGTACGTATGCGAGCTGTAGTGGTGAAACAAGCGTATGTACACGGGAAGTAGTGGTGCAGGGCGTGTACATCTTCAAAAAATGAGTTTTTTAGAAGAGCAACTCAATGATGGCTTGGCAAAAAATGCAAGTAAGAGGGCCAAAGGCTAGGTATGCATGTGTAGAGAAATTTAGGGCTATAAAACCATCTGATGAATCTTCCACTTCATGATTGAAGTGAGAGCTATGAATGTCCAGATAGAAGTGTACCTGGGTACTGGAGAAAATGTCTCCTCATAGTCTACTCCCTCTTTCTGGGAGAACCCTCTTGCTACGAACCTTTCCTTATACTTCTTAACGCTTCCATATACATTGTGCTTGATA
Source organism: Picea engelmannii (assembly GCA_009831015.1). Taxonomy (NCBI): domain Eukaryota; kingdom Viridiplantae; phylum Streptophyta; class Pinopsida; order Pinales; family Pinaceae; genus Picea; species Picea engelmannii. The sequence goes on from ML793580.1 coordinate 226,241, forward strand.
TTGTAGATCCACTTGGAAGTCACCACTGACTTCCATTTGGTCTCGACACTACATCCCATACATCCTTCTTCATGATGGATTAACACCCCTCTATCATGGCATCCTTTCAAACATGTTGGCCTGCTGCTTCCTCAAAACTGGAAGGCTCAGATTCAATGATAATGCTCATAAGATCCACATAGTTGGAGAATATCTATGGAGGCCTACTCTCCCTGAAGGTGCCTCTGGGGGTGGTGTGTCCCTCTACATATTTCAAGGTATCCTGAAGCCATATGGGTCTTGTGTCCTCATCACTCAGTGGATCCCATGGATCCACATGCTCCTCTGACTCCTCGGGGTCTGAGGGTTTCTCCTCATTGATGGATGTTCATGTACTCTACTCAATATTTGGAGTCTACTACTCCTCACCACTTGGTTTGGTCTCATGAGACCTCCTGAAGGTTATTTCCTCCTTAAATCTAACATCCCGATTGACCTCAAGATATTGCTATATTGGAATGTAAATGTGGTAACCCTTTGATTTCTCACTATAACCTACAAACACACCCTTCTTTCGAGAAGGCTCCAACTTCATCCTCTTCTCCTTAAGGACATGGATATTGACAGAACAAATAAAAATCCTCAAGTGTCCTATCTACTGTCTCAATATTGTGAAAGCTTCCTCAAGAGTCTTGTCCTCCAATATTCTATGAGGACTCATGTTTTGAACATAAACTGCAGTGTTTCATGCCTCTGCCCAGAGCATCATGGGTATATCCTGGTCATGTAACATTGCCTTGGCCACCTCAATGATTGTTTGGTTCTTCCTCTATGCAACCCCATTCTACCGTGGATTGAAATTTACTGTTAACTCCCTCTTAATCCTTTCTTCCTTACATAAAATATTTAATTCGTTGAAGGTATACTCTCCCCCATTATCTGATATCAAAACCTTGATCTTCTTTCCTGTTTGATTCTCTACCAAATATATAAACTCCCTGAATCAATTGAAGACTTATTCCTTAGTCTTCATGAAGAAGATCCATGTCCTCTTGAAATAATAATCAATAAAGTTCACGTAATACCGACAACCACTTGTAGATCGGACTAGCATTGGTCCACACACATGAATGTACTAGGTCAAGAATCTCTTTGGACCTACTATCACTGCTTGGAAAAGAAACCTTGGAATTATTTCGAAGTGCACGACCTCTATATAATTCCTGGTGTTCAGTTCCAAATTATGGAAGACCTATAACCATCTTCCTCAACAATGGTAGTGCTTGGTGATGCAAGTGTCCCAATATTCTATGGCAAAGCTCACATAGATTATCACAGTCATGCACCAGGGCCTAAGTTGGTCGACTTGCCAGTTTTTAGAGACTGCCATCACGAGTCCCAATGAATTTTGATGAGTTAAGACTCAATCCTCTGGGCCAAGAAAGAACCTTTCCATCAATGAATTCCACTCCATATCCTTTGTCCTCCATGGATGATAGAAAGTAGGTTCTTCTCCAGTCCAGGTACATACAATACTTCACTCAACTTGAGAGGCTTTCCAGACTTTAGATGAAATGAATTTGTTCCAACTACTTTGATTGCATACTTGAAATTATCTCCAAGTTATACCTGCAATCATGAGTTCTCCTCTGTCAAAATGCTGAGTGATTTTTGTGACCCTGTCATATGGCGAGAGGCCCCACTTTCCACCAACCAAGTCTCCATGGTAACCTACCTAGAACAAGAACATATGCACAACTATGTCTCAAGGGATGACTCCCTCTCTTTCTTCAAACCTTCAACTCTGATATCATGTCAATTTTCACATGTACTCTTATTTGACTAATTTTTAGATCTGAAAATCACTTCCTAGTGTTGTAACAATAAACCCTAGCTGTTATCACTGAATAATTTTACACTGAAAATTGTTGACTAAAAATATAGTAGCAGAAATGAAAAATCTAAAATAAATCATCCACACATTTGAGACAAAAATTTTCTGTACAACAAATTGTCAGATTCAAAAATTTCTGAAGGAAAAAATGATCCTTCTCCCAATAAGAAAAATCACCAAAATAAGGGAAAAAGCTTGTTCTCACCAGTTCAGAAAATTCACCAAAAATTACCTGGAATTTTTTTCCAGTTAGAAACATTGCTACTGGTAACTTGTATAGCCTACCGATGTTAACATGTACAAACCAAAAATATGCCCAAAAATATCCCACACGTGTGACCAAATCTACCGAGAAAACACCTCACACGTGCAACCAAATTTGCCCAGAAAAACACCTCACATGTGTGGCCATCCTGCCTCACATGAGTGACATGTTGTACGAATCTACATGAATTTTTGTACGAACCTATACAGTTCACACGTGTGGTTTTTACCACACATGTGGCTTACTTTATCATCTGCTCCTTCTCTTCCACACGTGCAACCTCTTCCTCCTTGAGCTGCAACCTAGCCTTCCACACGTGTGGCCTCTTTTCCCTGCCAAGAAAAAGATAAACAAGACCATAAAACCCTAGGCCAGATTGCCTCATGATTACATAAATCACCTTGTTGAAATCTCCATCCTCCTTGCACAAGTGCTCACTCACTTATACTATCTCCATCTTGCACAATGATAAAATGTCACAATGACTTGACCCTTATTTATACAAGTCCAATGGGTGTGTCAAAAATCCCTTTCACAAGTAAACATTAAATTAGAATATTTTAATCTTCTCTTGTGGGTGTGACACCCCCACACAAGCCCACAAAACCCATCATCTTTCCCATGAGGCCCTAGCCTCATTTCTAGGATGATTTTGATGAAACAAAAGACTAAACTAGTGCCAACGAAAATTCCCACATGCCTGACACCTTGGCCTCTTGTGGGAATACCTCCAGAGGCTACAAAATCAACACATCATACTTTAGTAAGTAAGAACAATTCGAAGAAGGAGGGGGAGATAACTAAAATCTCCTTGAGGCCTTCGTTGAAGAATCCCTTAATGAAATTGAAGAATTGGCAAGCAATAATGAGTGCTACATGTAGAAGGGTAGAGAGGAAACCAATAAGAACCCTTATTCACCCAATATATCCCAAAAAGGCGCTTCGACAAGAAAAAAACTTAGAAGTAGTGGTCTAGACTCAAGAAGGACATCTGCTGGAAATTTAGACGATGATGGAGATAAATAACCTACAAAGAAAATAATGGAAAAATATCACACTGTACACACTTCCATAAAGAGGAAAAGAGAAACTCAAAAAGTGGGACAAAATGTACTTGAAATTGAAGAAAGTCCCAGAGCCATGGAAGTAGATGATGTAATAGAAGAACCCATTTGGTTGGAGCAAAGATTGATGTAAACTAAGGAAATTATTGAGGATCTAGCTTCCCAAGAGCCAAAAATATTTGAAGAAGAGTCTATTGCACTTTACCACACAACCTACCACAAGAATTATACGAAATTGTTAATATAAAAAGTAAATTTGAAAAATAAGAAAGTTGTTGAGAAATGGAAATCAGAAATTGATTTTCATGGGGTTCCACCCTAAAGAATCGTAGAATTTCATGATGCAACCAAGGAAGCATTGAAGGAATCTACTTTTGATATTGAAAAAGAAAATTTAATTTTAAAGGAAAGAATAAAGGAATTATAGAAATCTCTAATTCCAAAACCATTATTTGTTGAACCAATCACTGCAATTCAACCAATACTTACTCTTGAAGATGCCCCGAAAAATAGTTCCAAATTGAAGGGTTCAACTAGTTTATTGTTGGATATAATAAAATATGTTGGAGATGGTATACAAAAGAGAATATACCTAATCCTTGAAATTTGGGAATTAGCACAAAGCTCAACTAGTTTCTTAACAAGGATTTTTCACTTTAAGGAATATCTCCAAAATGAATTAGAAAACGATGAACGATTTTATAAAGAAGCAATGAGAACTTTTGCAGCGAAGGTTTCAAGCTTAAGTGACACACACATAAGAGAACAAAACCTTCCATCCAATATTCAAATGAAACAGATTAATGCTCGTTAGCTTAAAAGAATCAAATGTCCGAGATAATTGTTGTCCAAGTGTGATGCTATTAAAATTAATAGGGGTGACATATTTCTAAAACTTGTTGATCTTACCAACTAATTATATGGTCCTCAATTACTAATGTATACAATACTTTTGTGAAAAGAGAAACTATTGGAACAATTAGAAGCATTAAAAGTTGCACGCGCTAGTGAATTTAGTGACTCGATTGAATTATATGAAGAAGAAGTAGCAAGGTGGCTTGTTCGGTATATAAATAACAATGATGAAATTGAGGACACATTGGAGCAATTAAGCATTGATTTGAGAGAATTGGAGAATGAATTGTTTGAAATAAATACCAAGCATGAAATAATGGTTGCTCCAATGAGAGAGTATATAGAACAATGGTTAACAAAGGATTTAGTTAATATAACCAAGATAGATCAACAAGAAGAAGTTACAACAATTATTCCACCTCTAGCACAACATCAACAATCTACAAAATATGCCTCGACAAGCAAATGAAGGTTCATAATTTCCATTGTATTAAGTCAAGTAGTCACCTTATTCTCGCCTTAACCATTTTTCCTCTTCATTCAATTGCCATTTTGCCTTTTCTGTTCCTAGCTGTTAGCACAAGATTGGTTTATGCCTCAACGTTGCATAAGTGGCGCTACCTAATATTTCACAGAGAATAGAATCTGCATTTCATTATTCATTTTGGCAAATGAATACAATTGTTATGGGATTTTTATTTATTTTGGGGAAAATTGAAATTATACCGAGTTATTCCCAATATCAAAGTTTTCAAAAATCAAAGCACCCATGGATTTATGCTACTGAATTGCATGCAGAAACACAGTCAGGCGCTACCTACATGCGCTGTGTAATATTCTGGCAGAGGCTAAACTGTGAGAGTTATTCTGCCAGTTTTGAGTCACTAATTTAAAACTTGGGTTATGAGCAGTTGAGAATGTGTTTTTGAAAATTGGAGGAGGTTTTTGTTCATAAAATTCCAAATAACAAAAACCCCTCTCAGTTTTTCAAAATGTGTTTTGGTTTGAGATATATTAGATATAGAAGTGGCACAACGTACTCTACACAGCGGCGCTGCCTAATTTCCTGTAGCAGTCACAGTTTTGATATTCGCCCTGTTGGGAGGTTGCCACATGTCAAGGAGAGTTCGAATGGATAATCAAGGATCAATTAGATATCAAGGGACACCTACACCTAAGATTTAGCTCCAACAAAGGCCTCATGCATGAGGTGGAAACAATTTATTAATAACTTCCAACAAATTCCTGAAAATCAACAGTTTGTTGGATTTTTGTCTCTTTAATTGTTCCACCTATCTTTGAGGCTTAGAATCCAATGGAGGAGATGGGATTCGACCTCCTAAGGTTATTTGGATGTTATTTTCTATTTAAGGAAGGATAGAACTCTTGGAGAAGGGTGGGATTCATGAGCAAGAGAGATGAGAGAGTTGTAGGAGGCACTTTGCTTGTTATCATTGTAACCTTGAGGGGATTTTGTTTTTGTAAACATTTATGTTATTTAAGGTTCATGATATATGTGTTATCAAATTGTATCTCTTGTTTTATTTCCCAATTTGTCTTCTTACTTGAATGAATTATACACCTTGAGGATCATGGTTGCCTTTGATTAATGTATTCTTGAGCATCTGAGGATCTGATGTATTTTTCCCATTAGTCATTGTTTATATTCAAGTACCTTGAATTCATTTATGTAGAGAGGATCTCTGCCTTATGGATGTTCTTCTTTGTGTTATATTTTTCTTCCTCTATTCAATAAACCTTTATCTGATATGCATATTGATTGCATTTAATGAGCAGGGTGTTTGCTTGAATCCATAGCCCAATGGTCCATCATTGATTTACAATAGCTTACTGTCCTTCCCCTTGTTTTATTTTTCTTAATATGCAAAACCAATCAAGCATTTTTATTTTTATGTTGCCAAGATTACTCTCATTTGCAGTTTGGGAGTGACTCTTGGAGTGCTAACACTAGCAACCTATGAAACCTAAGGCTCACCCTCAACTATTTTCTTTTGTCTTCCATGTCTCTTTTCATTTTATGGTCCGTGGGAAGCCCATCCTAGTCCTCTTTGAAGTACAAACACAATTTAATTTTATTGTAACCCCAAACATTATTGCTTATTTTATAAAGACATCTATTATTTTTTGAGGTTCCTAGAGAACTATTTCAGGACATAACATTGTTGACCTCCCAGACTTTGATTTTTAACCATGAGATTTTTAGATGTGTGTCTATCAAAATATTTATTGTGTTTAATGGAATGATCATTTAGAGTTCTCTGCTATATGTGGTCCATACTTTCCTTTCCTTTGCTGAATATTGTGTATTACTTTGATGAATGTTGTGATGGAAATGTTGTCCTATGATAATGTATACTCTTTTGGTTTATATATCTTGTGATTTAGTGTAAATATTTACTTTCGATGAGATTCATGGTCCTTCTCAAGTATTCTTTTCATGTGAATATTCATTTCAAGAATAATGCATGGTCCTCTCTCAGACAAATTTTATGTCCTTTTATGTTATTTAAAATAGAGGAGTACCACCTCTTTAAAAACGTAGGGGGATTTATCCTCATGAGGTTGACTTAAAGACCGTAGAAAAATATTTTCGATCAACGACTTCCAAACTTTCGAGACAAAGGAGTACAAAACAAACAGATGATGAACCATGTCCTCACTTGAATTGCATAATGCACATCGACTTGGGCCGATCCAACCTCTTTTGATTATGTTGTCCCATGTTAAATTTTTTTTTGTGAGTGCAACCATAACACTATTATTTTTTTTTAGGGGAGCCTTTATTCCCCATATTGAATGCCACCAATTATGGAAATATCTCTAATTAACTTCTTCCACACTAGCCATGTAACCCAATTTGGTTTTGAAATCACCAGAACTAGGATTCATAGAACATACCAACCTATATTCATCTTCTGTCAATATGACTACTCCTAAAATAAAATTTCTATCTTGTGTCATCCATTCAATTGTGAGAGCGCAATCCATGTGCAAATTTGTTGTTGACATCCAACCTTTTCTCCAGAGAGCGTACCTTCTAGGCACATCAATATCATTGAGATGAAAAATTCCCATTGCATGCAAATGATCCAAAAGACCAACTAATAATTTATAGGAATCAGAGGCTTGAATATATGGGTCTTCTCCAATCCTTACCTTATTTCCATTATTGACCTTCCATGCTAACCATTTATCTATCATCAGGGAAGCCTCCAAAAATGATTTCCAAACAATAGAGACATTTTTTGTTTCTTTTTTCCTCTGCCTAAACCAAATATCAATTGTCCTTTTAGTGACATACTTGTAAGTCATAACTTTCCCCCATAGGGAATTATTGTTAACCAACTTCCATAGATTCCTTGCTACCAGTGCTTTACTGAAAATGAAGATGTTCTTCAAACCCCAACCATTGAAATTCTTTGTATTTTCTAATCGAGTCCATCTTACCAATGAAATTCCTTCAATCATCCACCTTCATGTACAAAGGAAACTAAAAAAATTCTTCCGAATTTTTGTTAATATACCTTTTGGAACTTTAACCATAGACATCCAATATACCATGGTGCTTTCAAGGATCGCTTTGATAAGGATTAGTTGGCCTCCTTAAGAAATCCATCTAGTCACCCAAATTGAAATCCAAGTCTCTATTTTATTATAGAGATAAATCTAGTTAGTAAACCGATACATGTTTGGCTTTAGATGAAAACCCATCCTCCACTTCTGTAGAATGAATCCCAACAAACCCCAAGACCAATCCATCTCCAAGATCTTTTTGATGTCTGAAGGATTTCATAATAGAAAACACAACCAACTCCTAACTAAGACATAAAATGTTGGGATGTAACTTATCATCGGTATCCATTTGATCCAAGAGGATTTCGGTGGCCACCCACCTTTTCCAATTGGCTCAAAATAATTTTTTTGGCAACTTACTAGTTTTAGCAGTTTTTTTCGCTTGAACTTATGGGGCTTTTTTGAGGGCTTGAACGACATTTTTTCACGATAAGGCACCTCAATGATACCCAAAGGATATTATTGATCCCCCTAAATGAAGAACCTCTCAAAGAAGCTACCACCATTTTAGCAATCTTGTTTTCAGTCTACATATTATATATTTTTAGCATATTTCTTATTTAATAGAAGTCAAGTTTTACTATATATCTGTTATTGTTCACTATGTCTCTGTGTTAATAATTTGTGGTTTCATTTATTTCCGCTCATGAATCCAGATCAATGGTATCAAAGTGGTTTGATCCTTATCGTTTTTTTAATGCGTGTCCCCGACGCAGTCATGGTATAGAGATTTGGGTCTCGAGCTTGTTTCTCTTGAGGAAAACTGCTCTCGCACACCCAATAAATATTCCATGGAGGCCGAAAAGAAATATGATGGGATAAAATATCCTTTGAAAATGTTGCTCAAGGAATATCTTGAGTGACAAAGGAATGAGATAATGAACAACTTTTCACAATTCCTTCAACGACTGCCAACAAGTGATGCATCCACCCGGGGCAGAGGAAACAACCCCTTCAAGGTCCAGATCAATTTTGATATTCCTATACTTGAAGGTCAAATAGATATAGATGACATAGATAAATTATTAAACCTTATAGAAGGGTACTTTTTTGTCCACAACTTTTTCGATAGAGAAAATATTACATTTGCGCTCCTCAAGGCCATCCCCCATGTCAAAGGTTGGTGGGGGATTTTCTATGAGAAAAAGGAAATAGAGGGATCCACATTATTTGCAGTTTCACCCACTTGGGGTTCCTTCAGGGACACTATTAAGGAAAAATCTACCCTGTTGGAAGTTATGATGACTTGTATACAAGATGGACCACACTGCGGTAAGAAAGAGACCAAATAGTGCCAGAGTTCACTAATGTCTTCCATACCTTGCGCACTAAGCTAGGTATCAAATATTCTGAGAGACATCTAGTGCTCAAGTACTACAGTGGTCTGCATAGATACATCTAGACATAAATGGATTTTTTTGACATCTTATCCTTGGGAAAAACCTATCGATATCATGTCAAAATCAAGCAGAAGCTGAAACAACATACATGTCAGTTTGGGTCTGGGAACCCCTCACAATAGAAGAAAATCAAGGGAAGCCCCAAACCGTAGAACAAAGGACAGAGCAAAGATGGGAAACCTCAGGACAACCAGTCCAAGCCACAAGAAAATAAGGATATTGGGAAGATGAATAAATATACTGGGAAGTGCTGTGACTTCCATAAGAGCCCATGGTATAACATTGCTGATTTCTGCTCAAAGAAGTCATTGGTGCCTAAGGTAAAAGCCTCTAAATCAAATGTGGGTTTTGACTCTGATTCAGAACCAAAAAAGGGGAGATGGACCATTGATGCAGAACCCAATGCCACTGTTTCTACCACCAAGATCTATCTCAGTGAACCTGATGAGCCAGAGGAAGGCGAGTTCCTCTTTCATTCATAGATGTGGGTAAAAGGCACTCCACTGCACTTCATCGTTGATAGTGGTAGCCAAAATAACCTCATCTCAGTAGAGTTTTTCAAGTGGCTAGCCCTGCCGACAAATCCACACCCACAACCCTACACCATCAGATGGCTCCGTCAAGGAAGAGATCTTTGCAATAGCCAACAGTGCCACTTGTCGTACGACATCAAGCCATTCAAATATGAGGTATTGTGTGATGTTTCTCCCCTTGAATTTTGTGATGTTCTTTTGGGATAACCTTATTTATGGAAACTTCATGCCATATATGATTCTAGGCCTCGCAGTGTTATTATTACTTTGAACAATAAATTGTACATGGTACTTGAGGTAGTCCCACCTAGTGCTATTTCCTTGATCTTTTCCAAGCAATGCAGGAAGGTCATTTCTCAGTCCGATAAGTTTTTCTTCTTTGTGATTCGCTCTTAGAGTGAGCGAAAGGTTGCAACCACATATATGGCCTCCGCAACCAAGCTCTCCATGAAACTGAATCAAGTGGATAAGGTCATGGAAGAGTACAAAGACATCTTCTCATCACCTACTAGGGTACCTCTGCATTGTCAGGTCAAGCATCCCATCGATTTGACCCCCGACGCACCACTACCCAATGGGCCAGTCTATCACTGCTCTTTGATAGAAAATGAGGAGATCAAGTGTCAGATCCAAGAACTTCTCAACAAGGGGCACATTTGACCTAGCTCATCAGCTTATGGAATCCCAATCATGCTGGTGCAGAAGAAAGATGAGACTTGGCGACTCTACATTGACTACCGATACCTAAATAAAATCACAAACATAAACCGATACCTGATTCCCCGAATCGATGATCTCCTTGATCAACTCAAGGGAGCCAAATAATTCAGTAATATTGATCTAAAGTTTGGCTACCATTAGGTCCCAATAGAACTGACAGATGTATGGAAAATTACCTTCAAGTCAAAATAAGGTCTTTTTGAAAGGCTGGTCATGCCATTTGGTTTGACAAATTCCCCAACAAATTTCATGAGGATGATGCACTACATATTGCGTCCTTTCACTAATTATTTTGTGGTGGTGTATCTGGATGACATCCTCATCTACAACAAGACTTGGGAAGAACACTTGCAATATATTCAGTAGGTTCTGCACACTCTGCAATGACACAAGCTATATGCCAACTTTGAAAAATGCTCCTTCGGCATGGATAGGGTCCAATACCTAGGATACATTGTTGATGCATACGGTGTGCATGATGAACTAGCCAATTCCCAAGTAATTCGTGACTGGCCAACCCCAACCACACTCACCGAGCTTGGGAGCTTCTTAGGCCTTGCCAATTTCTATCAAAGGTTCATGTTCAGATTCTCCCATATTGCATGTATATGCCAACTTGGAAAAATGCTCCTTCGGCATGGACAAGGTCCAATACCTAGGCTACATTTTTGATGCACATGGTGTGCATGTTGATCCAGCCAAGATCCAAGTCATTCATGACTGGCCATCCCCAACCATGCTCATTGAGCTTCAGAGCTTCTTAGGCCTTGCCAATTTATATCAAAGGTTCATGTTGGGATTCTCCCATATTGCATGGGATATCAACCAAATAACCATGGGTGGTGGAAAGGGAAAATTTGTGTGGGGATTGTCCCAACAGAAAGTGTTCGATGATATGAAGTAGCACTTTTGCTCCACCACAGTGATTTCTGTTAGCAGTGAAAGTTAAACTTTGACTGCTAAAGTGCAAGCTCAATACCCATCAATAGGTTTATGAGATAAGTCTTAAAATGTGGTGTGAAATGGATAAAACTCAGTTCAACAATGTCAAAGCACAGGAAATTCTAGATCAAGTGCATCAACAAAAGAGGTCTTGTTTATATTAGAGCAAGGTTTTGAGGATTAGTGTGAATAGAAGGAATACTTAGCAAGAAAATGAAGTGAGTCTACCTTAAGCATTAGGCTATTCCAGTAGATAAAGGAGAGAAATGCTTCAGATACAAGAAATTCTTAAATTCGAGCAAACAAAAACTCTAAGAAAGCTATAACAATATCACAATCAAACATCCATTGTCATACAACTACAAAATATCATTTGAAACCTTCAATGATAGTACAATTTCAGAGTGAGAGAGATAAGATGGAAAAAAGATAACTAACTTCCACTAAACAAGATTTCATCAAGTTTGATACATCGAAACCAGAGTAGGTTCTGTTTCATTAAAATCACCAAAAAGGTCTTTTACATCAACCATTTGAATCTACAAAATGTCTTCTAATGCTGCCTTTATATCCATAGATAGGGAATGATAACATACAATGTGAGTTCATTCTTTAACATAGGATTATTTCATCTAAAATTGAAAATCTTACACCTGTACAAAGTGGAAAAAACAAACTTCTATAAAAATGGCTAATGTTGGCAACTATCCTAACACCTAAATCTTGCACAGTGAGGTGTCCTTTGAGCACATTTCCTTTGTTGCCAGGTATCCTCCATATTTAACTGACCTCTTAAGAGTTGTACCATGCTCCCCAAGCTATCTAGTGACCGTTGATCATCTTGAACCCATCAAAATAGGAGTTTGTAGAAAATCTTGTAGTATTGACTATATCAATCAGTTCATAATGGATTTCGCAGTGTCCGACTATGTAGTCCAGTTCGTAGTGCAAGGCACTGTGAAATGTCTTGTAGTTGTCCAATTTATCCAGTTTGATCCAAAAAAACCCAAAAACTTTTCCTAGAGTTAGGTAAGCCTGTAGAAGCCTCAGAATATGATGTATGAGTGAAAACTCAGCTATAACATTATACTTTCCCCAAAATCTTCAAAATGCAAGGATAACCACTTTCAAAACCGAGATTCTTAAAGACATTTCACTTCACATCCTGAGTATGGTACTCCTTTTGGTGGCAGCTTGGGCCAACACATTCAAATTCCTTTGGGCTAACTCTTTCTTGAAAGGCTGCAACTCTAGCTTAAGTCTTCTTATCTGATCTTATAAATCCATGTTCTGTCTTTATAAATTATTAAGTTGCCTAGGGAGGGGAAGAAATATCTTTGCTATGAATCTAGATTTATCAACAGTCTCCAAATACATATCCATCAAATCCTTCAACTTTTTCCTCTCAGACAACCCTTGTCCCTTCAATTCAACAATCTCCTTTCTAGCTTCTCTAAGCTCTCTGATCAGTGTTTTGAATGTAGGGTTTTCAGGGGGAGTGGTTATTCCTATGAATTCAATATGTTTTTCAACAACTTCAACTTTACCTGTATCCTTCCTTTTGATAGGAGCTTCTGTTATGACCTCTTTTTCAACACTTTCCTTATTGGATGATGACCTGGTGAAGGGCCTCCTCGCTTTAGCTTCAACTGCAGTAGCTGGTGAGGGGAATAATAACCTTCTTCCTTTTGTGCCCATGGCTTTGGCTGATGGAATTTATTCTAATTCTAGAGCTGGTTGGGGTGAAAAATCCCTTTGAGGGGAGTCATGAGACCCCCCTTCTTCTTCTTGTTCCTCAGGAGCCTCATCACTTTTAGCAATGTCCTTTCTCTTCCTCTTCCTACTTGTCTCTATGTGAACAATGCTATCAACCTGAAGAGGACTCTGCACTTTAGATTGTGGAGTAGGAGCTACATTTAATTGTAGATGTGCAAAGGCAATGAAATGATACCATTCAATGTTTTAATTCTTCAACGCCTCCATGACAAGCATCTTAATCAACCCTGAGTGAAAAACACTTGTGTCCACATCCTTGGACTTGGCTTGGACCTTGTCAGCCATTTTCCCAATACTTCTAAACAAATAGAAAGGGAGGTTCATGAGGTCTTTTCCTGTGAAGTGCAACAAAAGTCTAATATGGTATTGATAAATCATATTGAACTTACCCTCACAGGTGAAATATCTTAGGATCACCCTTACCATATTGTGAAATCCCTCAACCATGTGGCTCCTAGACAATCCCTTTGATAGGTTATCTCCCTGACATTTTGGTTTAAGGAATTCTTTAGAGAAGGCTGCATTTAGATTCATAGATTTAAACCATCTTTCACCAGTGTTTGGTATCTCAGTAGATGTTGCTATGGTTGCTTCAGTTACCTCAAGCTCAAGAGTTCCCAACTTAGTTTTGTGATCTAGATTTTATGAGCAGAACAAAATGACTACAGATTATTAATAGGTGCTTAACACAAAATAACAGAGATACAATAAAACTGCTTTTCTATTCAATAAGGAAATAAGCTAAAACTGTAAAATGCAGCGGAAACAAGCTTGCTGGAATGGTGGCAACTTATCTTTGAGAAGAGATGTGACGACTACGCTCATTCGAAAGAAGATGATTACAATGAGGTTCTGAAGGAATTTTTACAATAAACAGGAATGCCAAAAACCCTAGACATCCAAAAACCTAACCCTAGGAGATGAAGCGCCAAAAGTCATGTGGGCCCCGTTTGGGTAAGTTAGTAAATCAACTTCCAGGGGTCGTAACTTTTGCATACGATCTCCGTTTTAGGTGTATGATAGCCCGTTGGAAAGGTATCATTGAGGAGATTCATTTTGGGGTCTCAATCATGCCTTTGAATATTATTGAGAATATCTATCCAGAAAAACCTTCAGTTAGGCCCTCAAAATGGCCCCGGAAGTTAAAACTGCTAAAAATAGTAAATTGCCAAAATTGTCAAAAAACTGTTTTGAGCCAGTTGGAAAAGGTGGGTGGCCACCGATATCCACCTGGATCAATCCTACATCCTTAGGAATAAATGGTCTCCATTGCATTGATTTCCCCCATCAGATGAGAAAATTTCTGTCGAATTTGGCCCTGGGTGAGCCACTTGCCTTGGTGCAGGAGCTGCCCTTCTTTGACGACTCGATAAAGATGGATCCTTTGCTGTCGAGTGCCCTTGATCTGTGTGTCCACAATATGATCACTGGATGCCTATTATATGCAGTTGGGGTTGAGCTCTGTTGGTGTCATCTTCTCTTCTACATCTGAGGTGTCCAATAATGGTGGGAAATAAGGGTGAAGGAGATCCACATTGAACACTAGGTGCAAGACAAAGAAAGGAGGAACACTGAGCTCAAAAGAATTACCCCCCATGGCCTTGGTGATGGTGTAAGGCCCATAATGAAGTGGGCGAAGCTTCTGATGGGGTCCTGTAAGGCATTCTTTCTGCAAGTGTAACCAAAATTTGTCTCTCACCTGAAACATATGTGGGACCCGATGTTGATCATGGTGCTACTTGTACTTGTCATTGGACTTCTATAGGATATCCTAAATTGATTGGCAGATGTGCTGGATCTTATCAATGAACCGGGTGTCTTTGTCAGCTTCAGTTGGAGCAGGAGATGAGTCCATCGAGGTGACCGCAAGGGGAGGTGCAACATCTATGGGACCCAATGGTTGGAATCCCAACCCCACCTGAAAGGGGCTGTGGCTGGTTGAGCTATGCAGGGATCATTTGTAGATATGTTGGACATAGGGAAGGCTCTCATCTCATGTACTAGGGTGATTTAAATTATACATGTGAAGGATATGCACAATCATTCGATTGACGACCTCGGTTTGGCCATCTATGTGGGGGTGGAAGGTCGTGGATTTGGTGAGCTTGGTGTCCAACAGTGACTAGAGGCTCGACCAGAATGTGCTGGGAAATCGACTGTCTTGATCTGAGACAATGGTTTGTGGGATTCCAAAATATACCCATAATCGTTCAAAGAAGAGCTTAGCAGTGACCTCTACTGTGATGTTCTTCTTCCAGGCAACCAGGATCGCCATCTTACAAAAGCGATCAAGAACCACAAAACACAGTCATTTCCTTGCTTGGTGTACGGGAGGCTTGACATGTAGTCCATTGAGATGGATTCCCATGGCCTGTAAGGAGTAGGAAGAGGGGTGTACATACCCTGTTTCTTAGTGGTCGGTTTGGCAATAGCGCAGGTAGTGCAGGACCTAATATACTTGCTGACCTCTTGTCGAAGTTTCGACCAGTAGAAATGTTTCTATAGCATCGCCATTGTCTTTTCAACGCTGAAGTATCCTGCCACCCGACTGTAGTGGGCTTCCCATATTAGCTTCACTCGCTCGCTTGATGGAACACAAATATGGCCCAGACGACACAACAACCCATCCTAAAGATGGAAATTATCGACAATTGCATTTTCACCCAAAATTTGGTAGGTAGTGGCAAAGTTCATGTATGTCTCATAGAGTTGGGGCCATCCAGAGGTCTCATGGCCGCAAGAGTCTAGCACTGTGGTGAGTGCTGCGACTGGCGGTCTACTGAGGAAATCAACGACGGGATTGGTGCTTCCTGTTTTATACTTGATGTTGAGGTGGAATTGCTGCAAGTATGTGGACCACTTTTGATGGCGATCATTCTGCAATTTTCCTTGTGTCTGCATAAATTCCAGTGGCTTATGATCAGTGTGGATGACTGTCTCCTTTCCAATATTGTAATGTCTCCACTAGCAACAGGCTTGCACAATGGAGTACATTTATTTGTCGTAAGTAGGGTACTTACAGAAAACATATGATAATGTCTCATTATGATAGGCCACGGGGTGGCCGTATTGAGTGAGAATGATGCCCACCACATAGTATGAAGCATCTGTCTCGATCTCAAAGGGCTGATGTAGCTCTGGTAGTGAAAGTACTGGGGCTGAGCACAAGCGTTGCTTCAAATCATTGAATGATTGTTGTTGGGACTGACCCCACACAAATTTTGCCTTACCACCACCCCTGGTTATTTGGCTAAGAGCCCATGCAATATAGGAGAATCCCAACACGAACCTGCGGTAGAAATTGGCAAGGCCCAAGAAGCTCCGAAGCTGAGTGAGTGTGGTTGGGGCTAGCTAGTCATGGATGACTTGGATCTTGGCTGGATCCACATGTACACTATACTGATCAATTATGTAGCCCAGGTAACGGACCCTGTCCATGCCAAAGGATCATTTTTCCAAGTTGGCATACAGTTTGTGCTACCGCATGGTGTGTGGAACCTGCTGAATATGCTGCAAGTGTTCAACCCAAGTCTTGCTATAAATGAGAATGTCATCCAGATACACCACTACAAAAGTATTGGTGAATGGTCGCAGGATATTGTCCATCATCCTCATGAAAGTGGTTGGAGCATTTGTCAAACCAAAGGGATGGACCAACCATTCAAAAAGGCCTTCCTTTGAATTGGAGGCAGTTTTCCATACATATGTGTGTTCTATCGGAACCTGGTGGTAGCCAGACTTCAGATCAATCTTACTGAAGTATTTAGTCCCCGTTAGTTGATCAAGGAGGTCGTCGATTCAAGGAATCAGGTACCGGTTTCTAACTGCGATTTTATTCAGATCCCGGTAATCAATGCAGAGTCGTCAGGTTCCATCTTTCTTCTGTACCAGCATGATTGGGCTTGTTATCACGCAGTTTGTATTTTAGGTTACAAGGCTAAAGGATAAGGGTCAAACTGGCGTAACAGGAACCTCCCCACCCAATGTCACCTCGATGGGGGGTTCTTTCTGTTTAGGGAGGTTAGCCCAGGGGAGACATCCCCGGTAACCTGGGGTTTGAAGAGGCAAAGAATATAAGGTCAAGAAGTAAGGTTTTCCCTCCTCTCAGGTTACCACTAGTATCAGATATTCCGGCTAATCAGCCAATAAAGAAGTGAAGTCGTTGTTGAGAACACCTGCCCGAAACAAGACAATAACAACACTATATGCATATTTGCAGGTTATAATTCAAAAGGTTAGGACTTCTTGATTATTTGATTTCATTTAACAAGCAATATAACAGATAAGATGAGGTCAACGTTTTACTAATTAGCCAATGAAAAATCACCAATTCATCAATATCTATCACAAAATGACCAAGCCAATAGTATTTTCTATCAACAATAGCTCAATAAATGCTTGACATCATCATTAATTGTTGAATTAGAAGGCTTGCTGCGTCAGGTATGATGTCAGCCCTAGTTAGTGGTGTTAGGGTTAGTTAGGGTTTCAGAATTTGAAAGTTTGAAAGATGATTTTACACACTAAAGCTCAACGTTGGAAAGAATATCAGTGCCTTAGGGTAAATGGAGTCAAAGTAAGGGCAAAAGACCTCAGGAGGATTTAAAATTTAAAGACTAGAGGGTAGGGTTCTATGGTGCTGCAATGGCAGGGCCCTAGAATCAAAACCCTAAGGGAAGGAGGCTCATTCCGGTGTTGCTTAAGCAAGGCCTCATGCTCCTTCCTCTTTCTCTA
>ML793580.1:244255-254946 GCA_009831015.1 Picea engelmannii
CTCCTCTCTTCAACCTATACTTTAATGCTAACTCAGAAAAAGGGAGATAAGTGTAGCAATGGCTAGGCTATATCTTCCTTTATCAATGGCTAAAACAATTTCTCAAGCATGGGGACATATAGCAATGACCTACTAGTGTGCTTTCTACCTAGGGTTTCAAGATTCAACAATATAATAGCAATATAATAGAAAATGTAAGAAATTAAGCCTACAACCATTCACTTAAGAAGTTTTGCATGAAAAGTTCACTTACATATCATGAAGAATGCATAATCAAATCCTAGTTGTAAACCTTCCATGAGAGAAACACCATAAATGCCAAGAGAAATCCTCCAAGAAGAGTTGCGCCTCACTTCCAACACCAAAAATACCAAGCAAAAGGCTAAAAGATAGTCTCTCACAAGAGAGTGATTTATGTTATGTTTAAAATGAGGAGAAACGTCCTCTATTTATACCAATCCATGACCTTTGAATTAAAATTTAGGTCATTAAAACAACCGACAAGGCTGACTACAAAATTTACACTGTTTTTACATTAATTGCCAGAAAAAAGTCATAATATGAGCAAAAGTGGGATGTCAAGCCCTCTTGAGGGAGACGTTGGCCCTTTTTGGGAAAATCCAGCATCCAGATGCCAGACGTTGGCCCTTCTAGGGCTCCTCCAAGATGCCACATGTGCCAAACAACCTCATCACATAGCCACACGCTCAGAATAATGTCCTGCTTTCCTGGGTGACGTCCTGTCCATCAAAGGCAAATGTTCCATTTGCTGTGGGTGATTCCCCCTAGGCTAGGCTCCGCCAAAGTGTCCTGGTGGAACACCCTTCTTTCTTCTAGCGCAAAGGCTCATCATAACGTTGTCCTGTCTCTGCCATCCCAACAACCATCTGATGGGCTCTTCAGCCCCATGCAGGTCCGAGCTAATCATATCCCCATGTGTACCGGTCCACTGGTACCTGTCCATCAGGTATGGTCCTGCACATCAAAAACTTCGCCCTCCATGGGCTTATCAGTCCTCAGGATCATAGCAATGTCAATCATATTTCATCATTAAATTTATCAAATACATGCATAAAATCCCTAACATATCCTCTAATAGCTCAAAGACATTACACTGATCTACTATACAAAGTTGAAGAAATAGACAAAACAACCTATTGGGTTGATATCCATAAGAAAAGTAAAGTTTCCATAGAATATCATTCAAGCCATGAACATGAAGTGATATGGTCTAAGGAATGTCCAGTCATAGTGAAGACCAGGGGTAGGTATTGTCCGTGGGTGCCTTTGTAGGAGGTGAGCTGTACCCGTCATGGATGCATTTTTTCCAAGCCCCTTTATTGCCTTTATTCTTTATTTATTGCTTTTTCTTTCTTTTTACTTCAAGGTATGACCAGAGGACACTGCCTTGGCGTGGTGACTAGAGCTGACAATGTTACCCACTAGTATTTTCATAGAAATGATAAGGCTGGCTCGTGATGAGACCCCCTTTCCCTTGGCCATGCAGCCAAAGGTCATTTCCCTGGCATGGCGACCAGATAATGGCAATGCCATACTGCTAGATACCTATGAACATAATGGGTCGGCTCATGATGAGACCTCCCATCCTCTTAGTTAGGTCTTGTTTTTGTTATTTTTCTTCGGGTCCCTTTTGTTTCTTATCGAGAGGCCTTTTATTTCCTTCTCGGGGATCCCTAGGCGAAGCATCTCTAGGTTTATTTACTATGGCTTTTATCTTTTACCAGCTGCTTTTACCCCCTGGGCCTTTATCCCCTTCTTCCCACAGGACGAAGTGTAACCCCTCAAGTAGGTCATCCTAATGCCCGGACTAAGGGAATGGGATGGATGTATGGGAGATAAGATGTAAAGTGATAATATGGTGGGAGCGGACGATGGATCTTCAAATCCCCCCTGGTGGCTAACCAAAACCCATGGATACAAGCTTGCTAGGGCACCCCGTTAATCCCCCCAACAATGGTCAAGTGGGTTAGTGTAAGATCCAAGCAATTATCAGAAATGTTAGGAACCTGATGCATATACAAGGAAGTTTTAACGATCAAACATGACACATACCATGATACCTGGACCAATTACCTCATGAAGCAAGAGTCTTTTCTGATGCAAGTCCAAGCCGATGGTGATGGAAGCTGCTACTGCTAACAGGACAAGTCTGGCGAAGAAGAAGAAAGATGGGCCCTCCAGGGCCATGCTCAGGTCAATCCCGCTCTCGGTACTCAATGTCTAGGACCTGTGGGCCTTGAGACATGATCTCCTAGTTATCCCTAGAGAACAGGGATAACATCTGGCTCCAACTCGGGGACATGTGCTCACCGTAGAGCACATGAGAACCTCAACATCTCTGGCATGAACTTGCAGACCTGCTCACACTTGAAAAGAAACATTAGCAAGAAAGGTGGGGTGGTATTGTCACCCCACAAAATATAACATATATGTATATAGAGTAATCATAAATGCGAATAGAAAGTGAAATACTTACCTGCATTTACCTGTTGGTTGCATGTTGGTGTAGTCAAACAACCAGTGAAGCCAACCCAACAACGTTCCTCGAAACCTGCCTTTGTGCTTCATCATAAACCAAAACAGTGATAAATCAAACACAAAAATGTCATGAGTTAGAAAATACATCATATCATCGGGAAAGTCTGAATCTAACTCATGGAGGCGGGTGGGAGGGATAAAATCCTGCCAAGTCCATCTCTGAGAAAAGTACTCAATCCAATCCAAGAAAGGGTCATGAAAAATACAAGGTTCAGAAAACTGACTCAAAGGGCCTGTAAACTGGTCACCTAGGACATCCTCACGTTCTAAAGTCAAGGAAAGGATCGATAAAGATTTAGCAGATGACTGGCAAACTATCAAGGGAAAGTTGAAAAACTGATTGGAACTTGCAGTGCCCAACCAACCCTTGGAGTCTAGGGTTTGCCTAGGAGGAAACTCAACATAAAAAAGGTACTTTCCAGCTACACCTATAATGGAAAAACATGGTAAAGTAATGACAGGTGGTTGGAGTGAAAAGTCATGAGAATCCTTCTTTAGGCAAGCAATGTTTTTACTCCTATCAAAATCCGAGCATAGTGGTGGTTGATAGTCATATTCATAGGGTAAATCTAAGTGCTCAAAGGAGTACTCATCAAAGGCCTCAAGGTAAGACCGAAAATCATTAGTGAAATGTTGTACTCGGTCAACCTTGGGTGTTTGTGGAGATTCAGTAAAATCCTCATCTCCCTGTTGCCATTGTTCAAGAGTTTGTTGTGACAATTGCGAAGGCAACACTTGGGGATGACCTTTTATGTCATAGATGGGATCTGTATCATAACTAAATGCATTCCACCTACGTCTTCCAACATGTATGAACTTGTCAAAATTAGCTATGTCAGTATCAGTATCATAACATGGAGGAGTCAAAACATCCAAAACTTCTCTACTGTCTGTGTCATAAGGAAAAGAATCACTAAAAACTTGGAAGGGGGAATAATTTACCTCGCTTAATCCTTCCTGTGCAAGAGCTTCAAGTATTTGGATAGCATCATCAGGTGGAAGATCTGCCTCTACATCTTTAGTCTTGAGACATAGGGGATCTAGCTCATCCAAGGGTTTCACTCCTTCTTCATTCTCTGGGTCATAGAACAAGGTATCATCAAAAGAATCAAAATGACTTTCCTCATTCTCTTCATCTTGTGCAGGAGTGACAGGATCCTGGAGAGCTTCATCAGACCGAGGAGCAATTATTGGTGCTTCATCCTCATAATTCACGTCTCTGGTTATATCTTCATTGCATTCTATTGGATCATGGGAGAGGTCTTGCTCCTCTTCAAGGGGTTGATAATGGTCTTCATAAACCTTGTCTCCTATATCAACGGATTCTTGGTATTGATCATGGTAAGCCCTCCTGAGATCTTCTACAATCTCAGTGGTGAATCCTTTGTGGTGTAAGGTTACCATGAGGTTTTGAAGGACATCTTCAGACGTTTGGAAATCTCGCTTAGTAAGGTCGATAAACTTACTAATGAGGTGTATGAAAGATGATATACCCCTGTCCTTGAAACAACTCTTAAAACATTTTTGTAAGTAGGATGACAGGGTGAGCAAAAACAATTTTATAAGAGCATCCTCTCCTCCCAACTTTATTTCGCTCAAATAATCCAAAAAAATTATTATATGAGGAGCTGAGAGGCCCAAAAACATTGGAGAGTTGTCTAGCCATTTTGTATCAAATAAATTTGGGTATCCTTGAAAAATTCTGAAATCAATACTTGGATACATTTGTTCCTAGTGTGCCATGATCCCATAACTTGAAAAAATCACAGAAGGTAATGTGGCACCCTAAGAAAAATCAGTGGAGTCACCAGATAGTTTTCCTGAAACTACCAAAGAATAGGGGGAATAAGGTCTAGTGGAGTCGCTAGGTAAGCTTGTAAGAGAAATGTCTTTGAGGTAAGGCTTACCAAAGGATTTGTCGTTGAGGAAGATTGACTCAGTGTTCCCCGACAACGACGCCAAAATGTTATCGCTCAGTTTGTATTTTAGGTTACAAGGCTAAAGTATAAGGGTCAAAATGGTGTAACAGGAACCCCCCCATTGAGGTGACATTGGGTGGGGAGGTTCCTGTTACGCCAGTTTGACCCTTATCCTTTAGCCTTGTAACCTAAAATACAAACTGCGCGATAACAAGGCTCTCACAAGGTGATGAGCTGGGACGGATGTGCCCCTTGTGGAGAAATTCTTGTATATGTCGATTGATCTCCTCATTCTCTAGCAGAGAACAACGATAGACTGGCCCATTAGGCAGTGGTGCACCAGGGGTCAGATCGATGGGGTGTTTGACCTGACAGTGTAGAGGTACCCCGGTAGGTGAGGAGAAAATATCTGAGTATTCTTCCACGACCTTATCTACTTGCTTCTGCTGTGTGGAGAGGTCGGCCGCAGAGATCCTGGATGTGGCTGTGATGTTTCGTTTATTCTAAGAGTGAATCATGAAGAAAACAAACTTCCCCATATGAGACATGACCTTCCTGCATTGCTTAGCAGAGATAAAGAAAATAACACTAGGTTGGACTGCCTCAGGTATCCTGTACAATTTCCTATTCAAAGTAAAAATAACACTATGATGCCTAGACTCATATACAACATGACGTTTCCATAAATGAGGTTGGCCCAAAAGAACATCACAAACTTCAAGAGGAGAAACATCACACAATACCTTCATCTTTGAAGGGCTTGATGCCATACGATAGTCGACACTGTTGGTTGACACAAATATCGCTTCCTTGGCGGAGGGTTGTGGGTGCGGTGTTGTCGGTAGGGCCAGTCACTTGATGACCTCTGCTAATATGAGGTTCTTCTGGATACCACTATCCATGATGAAGTGCAACGGGGTGCCTTTTACCCACATCTGTGAATGGAAGAGTCGTTCTCCTTCTTTTGGCTCATCTGGTTCACCAGGCTGGAGCTTGGTGGTAGCAACAGTGACACTGGGTTCTACGTCAATGATCCGTCTTCCCCTTTTTGGTCTTGGCTCAGAGTCTAAACCCGCATCTGATTCAAAGGCTTTCACTTCGATCACCAGTGACTGCTTTGAGCAACAGTCAACAGTGTTATGCCAAGGGATCTTATGGAAGTCGCACCACTTCCCGATATCTTTCTTTGTCTTTTCGATGTCCTTCTTTGCTTGTGGCTTGGACTGGTTGTTCTGATACTATCCATCTTTGCTCTTTCCTTTGTTTTATGGTTTGGGGCCGCCCTTTCCTGGCTTTTGTTGTGAGGGGTTCCCAGGCCCAAATTGTCACCTCTTTTGTTTGAGCTTCTGCTTGATTTTGACCGCATATCGGTAGGCTGCGCCCAAGGATGAGATGTCCAAAAATTCCATTTCAGTCTGGATGTATCTATGCAGAGCACTACAATACTTGAGCACCATATGTCACTCCAAATATTTGATACCCAGCTTGGTGTTCAAGGTATGAAATATATTCGTGAAATCTGACACTGCTTGGTCTCTTTCTTGCCACAGTGTGGTCCATTTGGTATATAAGTCGTCATAACTTCCAACATGGTAGTATTGTTCCTTAATATAATCCCTGAAGGAATCCCAAGTGGCCTTGACTATAAATAATGAGGATTCCTCTATTTCCTTTTTCCCATAGAAAGTTTCCCACCAATCTTTGACATGGGGAACAACTTTGAGGAACGCAAAACTAATATTTTCTCTATTCGAAAAGTTATGGATAGAAAAATACCCTTCTAGTAGATTCAACCACTTGTCTACAACGTCTGCATCTATCTGACCTTCAAATATAGGAATATCGAATTTTATTTGTACGTTGAAGGGGGTGGTGCTTTCGCTCGAAGAAGATGCATCGCCTTTTGGTAGCCACCGAAGGATTTGCGTGAAACTATCCATCATCTCGTTCCTTTGTTGCATGAGGGATTCCTCAATAAATAGTTTGAAAGGATCTCTTGTCCCATCATATTTCTTTTCTCCTTCCATGAGAGGTTGCTTGGGTGTGCGAGAGCTTTTGTCCTCAAGAGAAACAAGCTCGAGACCCAACTCTTTGTACTCCGACCTTGTTGGGGACATGCATTAAGACAACAAGGAGCAGACTGCTCTGATACCATTGATCCGGATTTTATGAGCATAATGAAATGACTACAGATTATTAACATGTGCTTAACACAAAATAACAGATATACAATAAAACTAGTTTTCTATTCAATAAGGAAATAAGCTGAAACTGTAAAATGCAGCGGAAACAAGCTTACTGGAATGGTGGCGGCTTATCTCTGAGAAGAGATGTGACGACTATGCTCATTCACAAGAAGATGATTAGAATGAGGCTCTGAAGGTCTTTTTACAATAAGAAGGAATTCCAAAAACCATATACATCTAAAAACCTAACCCTAGGAGACGAAGCGCCAAAAGACACGTGGGCCCCGTTTGGGTAAGTTAGTACATCAACTTCCCGGGGTCATAAATTTTGCATACGGTCTCCGTTTTAGGCACATGATAGCCTGTTGGAAATGTATCATAGAGGAGATTCATTTTTGGGGCTCAATCATTCCTTTAGCTATTATTGAGAAGATTGATCTCGAAAAACCTTCATTTAGGCCCTCAAAATGGCCCCGGAAGTTAAAACTGCTAAAAATAGTAAATTGCCAAAATTGTCAGAAAACTGTTTTGAGCCAGTTGGAAAAGGTTGGTGGCCATCAATATCCACCTGATCATTTTGGTTCCATCAAAATTCAAGGAAAACTCTCTAGCTACCTCAGGGTGCCCCCTTTGCATATTCTGACAGAAGTTGAAACATCCCACTCTTTGGAAGACCTCTTTGATCAGAGGTTCATCAACAAATAGCTGCATGTCATAGGGTTCAGTCCTTATTATTCCCCCACCCTTGTTAGGATTCTTCTATTGTGGAGTATCCATTTGCTGTTATAGGAAGAAAACTAAGACAACAATCTGAGTGATGCAAGAGGAAAAACATAAGGACATAGGGCTTAGGGTTTGGAGGGATAATCTTTTTCAAAGTTGGGTTCTGTCTAGGGTTTTAATGTTCTTCAACCAATTTGATCCCTAGGCTTATGAAAGATAAGATGATAGTTAGGAAATGGAAGAAGACCACATAGGAACAATGTAGATGCAAGGAGGAAGCTTGTTGCAGATTATTTTGTTTGATTCCTCACCCCCACTTTTACAATATCATCACAACTTTATCAGCAAATCTCTTTTCAATTTCCAACATAGATAGACTTTATATTTCAAATTAAAATGGAAATATTAATACTAACTAGTTGGTACAGGTTGTGAGGTAAGTGGAAAACAATGCGAGTTTCTATACAGGTTTTGCAATGCCAAAACAAGGGATTTGCAGTAGAATTCGTAGCGCAGGCAACAAAATCCAAATAAGAGATAGGAACGGTGGATTGACAACAATGTTTGATCAATTTTTATATCTAAGAATCTGAGAACTCTCTAGTTGGCCGAGAATTGAGATAACAAAGGTAAAAGGGATAATTGGTAGCATGGATTCATTTATTTGCAACGCCCAGGAGAGGAAATACAAGCACAACCGTTAACTGATCTTCAACAAGGCTTAAAAATCTCATGGATTTCCTGAATGCTGTGGATTAAAAGTTGATATGATTGAGCTTGGGTGAAACCCCATGCAATAGGTCTAACCTCTAACTCACCTTCGCCATCCAATTTGCAACAAATTCCATAACACCTGTCTGAAAACAACAATTTCTGCAACGGTGAGCTAGGAGCAATTCAAAATATTGGAAAAACAGTTAGAAATGCTTTAAATGATGAAATCGCATATTATTTCCTTAAAAACACGAGTGATGAAAATAAGGAGATAGGATGACAAAGAATCATAAATGCAATAATGGAAATGAGAGAAAAGTGTACTTGAGATGTGTTGGGAAATGTCTTGATGAGATGGCAATGTACAAGAAAGACTTGATTTGAACTTCTAATAGGTAGAGGGACAAAGTGGAGGGGTTTAAGCACATAGTGGAAGTGGTGACATGTCAGGGTAGTGGTGGAGGCATAAGGACGATCGATTGTATAACCATGTCATAAATATGAAGACATAAACCAAGGGTTTGGGCCAACATCAACCTTAACTTTATTTGTGCTAAGACCTAAGAAGACTATAAGGAGAAGGTCAAAAGTAAAACTTAAAAAACACTAAGGATAAAAATAAAAAACCTAAGGATTAATTGACCCAAAACAACTCCATGTGATAACATTGGCTCCACAACGGATGACATGCTCCCTATGAGATGCCAAGAACACGCATATTTAGTGTCTTTCCCTAGGGCTATTGGGTCATTTATTCAATATAAAGAAAAAAAAAATGATATTTACATTGGAGGGGACAACCACTCATGGATTAAGAAAAATACATCTTTAGAAAGTGCCCATTAACAGGACCACCAAAAACTTCAGAATCCTCCAAGTTCTGCAATTTATAAGTATTATTTTGAAAAACTTCATAAATCTTGAAAGGACCAATCGACAAGGATTCAAATTTACCATGTTTGCCTTTGTCTTGCTTGGGTGCATCCCACTTGAGCACTAGATCTCCCAACTGGAAATATTCTTTGTTTACCTTGCTTGATCTTCTTCTAATGGCTCTATGATTTATCAAGGAGATGCTCCTTGGTCTGTTGTACTTCTACTAGCTGTTGTATCCTTTTGACCATATCATTTGGTTCTCCTTGTTGATCTTGAAGGTGTTCGACAACACATGTATTCCAACAGAGGATGAACACCTTCAATAACCACTCACATAACCAGATCAAAGATCAACACACCGATGTTTTCACGTGGTAAAACCCCTATGGAGAAACATCCACGACCCCAGCCAACGCGACCACTTGGAGTAGTTTATTAATGCAAAGAAAAAGATTACAGAGAGATTTTACAAGAGAGTTTCTCACAATTGATCGTCAGAAAATGACCCTCCATTCTCTTTAAATAGAGATCATGGACCAATTAGGTGTTAAGCCACAGATCAATGGCCATTAATATTAAGGAGAGTATGAACTATTGGATCACTCTATGTCGGGAACATATCGCGACCGTCGGATTTCCTAACTACAAATGCATACTAATGCATACTAAAGAAACACACTTTTACCTAACGACATATAAGAACAAGTAGATCTTAACTAACTCCTAAGTGTCTAAATATCCTAACATCCCCCCTTAAGAACAACTTGGGATAGGATTGAAGGATTTACAATAATGAAACAATAGGAGAAGGAAGGAGGCATTAGAGCCTATCTCTACTTAATGACAACTTCCTGAACTCCTAACATAGATCGAAGTTTGGAAAACTTCGCTTCTGTAAGAGACTTTGTGAAAATGTCTGCAACTTGATCTTCTGTAGGGCAAAAGAGCACTTCAATAAATTGATCATGAATGAGCTTTCTAATGAAGTGCATGTGTAGCTCGATGTGTTTTCTACAATGATGTTGAACTGGGTATTTGGTGAGCTTGATGGCACTCTGATTGTCACACCAAAGGCTGGTCGGATGATGGTGCTGGAATTCAAACTCTGAAAGGATCTGTCGAAGCCACAGGGCTTCCTGACTTGCATTTACCACTACTTGGTACTCTACTTTTGCTGAAGAAAGTGAAATAGCTTGTTGTTTCTTACAGGCCCAAGTGTCAGGTCCTGAACCAAGGCTGAAAACATAACCTGCAGTAGACTTCCGATCATCGGGGTCACCAACCCAATCTGAATCAGTGAAACCAACCAATAAGGGAGTCCCCCTTGAACTGTAATGTATCCCAAACTGAATTGTACCACAAACATAACGAAGTATCCTTTTAGCTGGTTTCCAATGGATTTCATGGGGTGTTTGAATATATCGGGCAACAAGACCAACAACAAAGGAAATATCAGGACGGGTATGAGTCAAGTATAAGAGGCTACCAACTAATTGACGATACAGGGTGGCATCAACTTCAGGAGAAGCACAGGTGGTAGAAAGCTTGACTCTAGACTGGAAGGGAGAAGGGGTTGGTTTAAAATCGTCCATGTGAAAGCGACGAAGAAGGTCACAAGCATACTTAGACTGGGAAAGAAAAATTTCTTCATTGGTTTGCAAAACTTGGAGGCCAAGGAAATAGTGCAAAAATCCTAAGTCTGTCATTTCAAATT
>ML793580.1:328030-344859 GCA_009831015.1 Picea engelmannii
ATGATATGGCGCGGGTTTGAATAGTCCACAGACTATATTATATATAACACATTGTAATATTAAAACGCGCGCAATGTATATTGCAATACATTGCAATATAACATTGCATATATATATGTTAAAGTTTGCATATTAAAAAATGCGCGCGGGGTTTATTAACCTTTGGTTTATATATGTAACCCGTGGTTGGTTGGTGTATAACCGTGCGGGAGTTTTAAAACGGACAAACTACTTTTATGCAGCGCCTTTGGTCCCATGGCCATATGACCCAGTGCCGGGGCGGTTAGGGGCTGGAGGCGCCCTAACCGTTCTACGGTTTGTACCGGTGCGCGGTTGCGTACGAGTCTTGGTTTTTACGCCTTTAAAGAGCGTGTGTGCTAGGTTTGAAGCACAAGGGTGCGAATTGTAGAACCAGAGACAACATAGTTGAAGGGGAGAACTTCAAGGAGGCTATCTTCTTCATTTTTCGACCGTTTCAGGTGCCGAAAGAGCCCAGACAGGGGTTTTGGGACGCTGCGGAGCCATTGAAGCAGTCAGTTTGTTGATTTGAGCACTATAAGACATGTTTTTAAGCACTTTGAGCAATTTAATATAAAAGATCCATTTGGAGGCTGGACCGGGAGATGTAGCCCGGAGTGGGGTGAACTCCTTTATCAAGTTGCTGTGTTTATGTCTGATGTTCAATGATTTATGCTGTTGTCTATGTTTATTTCTACATAAGTAATCCTTTATTATGTGTTGCAAATTGATCTGGTTGCTTTAAACACATAACATTTCACTTGCAATTAATTTAATCAAGTTTATCAAGTCTTCTTCATTTTTAGATCATGGGTTGTAAACTCTTGCAATGTATCTTATGTAATTTCTTTTCCTATTAATAAAATTGTGTGTCTGAGGACACTTCGACCATTACAGATTTAAATATCATGGAGCTTGCACTTGTAGAAAACCCAAACTCACCGTCACCACATAAATACAGACAAAACCCCAACCCAGAACCAAGAAATGTACACTTTGAGATTGATGCAGGGTTGAGGTCATTAAGAACCCTTATACAAGATTTAAGAAATACCAAAGAGCCCTCATGACTTTCACTAGATACCATTGTTACTTTGATTGTGAATTCCCAAGGCCACTTATTACATATTTTTGATTATAGGGATAAAATGTTTGACTATTATAGGTTGTGTCTAGATAGAAACCAGGTCAAATAACTCAACATTTAAAAACACGAGTTCATGATATTGTTTATTGACCTAATAACTATAACATAGTCTCTAGACACAAATAAACACATTTGCATGGAATGGTGCACCTACCAACCTTTTGTAGACAATTGGAGCTATAGGTGGTTCATGGTTTTTGACAAACTTCCTAGCAATAATAGGGAGGTACCTTTGTATTTTCATAGGGAAATATGGGATGAGTTTATCTTAGGTCACCATGTCAACTCTTTGACATTGGTGAATTCCAGGAGGTGTGTTGTGGGTCTGCACATGATAAAAAAAATACCAGGTGTGACCCATTGCTAGGTCCTCATCCTCATAGGTGGAGGCCTAACCCCCCTACCTAACATCCTCCCATATCAGAAAAAATTTTCCAGCCCCAGTTGTCCATTTTCACCTAGACCCATATCCTAGTGCAACATAACACATTCATAACATTAACCCACCAGGAGGGTTCTTCAGGTGATGTTGGGGAGAGGTTGGGCCTTAAGGTATTATAGTAGAGTCCAGCCAAGATAAGTGACATGGACACACTAGGAATTCCCATCCTTATTCATTTGACCCTCATAGATGCTTGATTCGTGGGAAGACTTATTATGGGATGATGGAGACCACTAGACATGACATCTTCATGAAGGAGGTTAGTATCTTTATCACCTCTATGTTTTTTGTTGATTATATATATATATGTGTGTGTGTGTGTAATTTTTTTCCTATATCTAATTATATCATATATGCAGTTGCTATGTTCAAATAATAGAACTTCGACACCTGCAAATGCATCATTGACATTTTTTACATTGATGTAGTATTATCAACAACCTTCTCATTTGGTATATTGCACATAAGGCTATAATGGAATGTTGTTTAGCCTTGGAATCATGGTGTATAAAACAAACTCCCTTACACATAAATATATGCATGGAAGTTTAGGGATATGTAGGAGCTTTAGTATTTTTTGGGTACACATTTGAGACAATATATGTCACATTAAAATACAATTTATGCCAATTTTTGGGGTTCACATTAAAGTACAATTTATGTCATACAAAGATGTTGAAATTTGATTAGGTTCTTCCCCTTAGCAATTTATACCACATGGATGGTGAAAATAAAAATTATAATTTTTATATTGAAATACACTTCCATTTGTATTTGAGTAATACACCCAATAAATGCCATCCTTTTCTCTCACTTTAAAGCCTATTAATGTTCCGGGTGAATATCAAAATCCAGATTGATATCGAGATAAAGATCCCACAGTTGCAGATCTATCTCAAATTGGCCAACTCTAACCATCAATTCGTCCAACGCCCCTCCCAGATTTATAAGCAACCGGTGCAAAGACAATATAGCGATAATGTGACATAGAAATGGGCATTGGACAGGCAGCTAGGTTACTTTGATCCCGCGAAGCTCATAATTCCCAAAGGGATGGTCATGTTCCAATAATGTTGAAGGAGAGAACAAGAGCCATTCATAGTGTCACTTCTTCTTAAACTATCCATCATTAGGGTTTATTTCAATTCCCACCAAAAATAGGATGGACACTCACTTTATGGTGCACAAAGTAGAAATTGATGATCTCATCACCAAAATTGTGATGGCGACTACCTTTATGACATAGAACATAAAAAAGGATGATTAGGGATTCCAATAACATTGAATGAGAGAGCCATTGACAATTTCACTTATATTACAACATCCACCATCAGGTTTTATTTCAACTCCCACGACACTTGGGATAGGAATCATATAGCTCATAATGCCCAAAAAAATGATCTAGTTCCAATAACATCGAAGGAGAGAGCAAGAGCCATTCACAATGTCACTTCTTCTTAAAGTATCTACTATCAGGGTTTATTTCAACTCCCACCACAAATGAGATGGATACTCATTTTATGGTGCAAAAAGTAAAAAATAATGATCTCGTCACCAAAATTGTGATGGCCATTATGTTTATGGCATGAAACATCGAAAATGATGATTGAGAATTCCAATAGCATTGAATGAGAGAGCCATTGACAATGTCACTTATACTAAAGTATCCTCCATAAAGTTTTATTTCAACTTCGACCACACTTTGGATGGGAATTCTAAGGCTCAAAATTTCCAAAAGGATGATCTTATTCCAATAACAATGAAGGAGAGAGTAAGATCCATTCACAATATCACTTATTCTTAAAGTATCCACTATTAGGGTTTATTTCAATTCCCACCACAATTGGGATAGTGACTCAATTTATGGTGCAAAAATTAAAAAAATGACAATCTCATCCCAATAACATTCAAGGAGAGAGCCATTAAAATTTCCACTTATTCTCAAAGTATCCATTATTAGGTTTTATTTCAACTACCTCCATAGTTGAGATGGACATTCTCTTTATGGTGAAAAACTCCCAAAATCACTATCTTGTTCTGGTAGTATTCAAGGACAAAACCATTCAGAACACAGGTTATTTACAATTTCATTCATCCAAGGACAAGACAAATAATATTAGCATCCAAGCATGTATAACATTCCATAGGATTTAAAAATCTTCGGTTGAAATAAAATGAGGGGTTAGAACTGCTGCTATAGGCCTTAGGTCCTTAAATTTATTTTATAAACAATGCAAATACTAAACTATGGAAATAAGTAGGAAAAAACATATACAAAGATTCAAATGTGATATCACATGGGTTAGAAATCATAATATTATGGAAGAGACTATGCACAATGATAGAGCACATAAAAATTCTTCTGCAAATCCTCATGACAAAAATTTAACTTTTGGACACAAGTGAATTAGTTGCACAATACAAGCAATAAAATACATAAAATTCATTACTTTATGCAAGTTCACTTCAAGTGGGATAGGAAACCCTCTTAATTTTGGAAAAAGAGGCTAAAAATTGCATGCCCACACCAAGTCCAATAGCTTGAAAATTTCATTCTTAATCTTGGACACATGGGCTAAATTATTTAATTCTCAACAATCCACATGGAGAATTTGGTTCAGAGTGATAAAATCCAAACCGAGCAACAAATTGAGTTTCATAAGATCCTACAAGTTTTTTTGGCAAGGTTGATGTGATTATGCTATCCACAATCAACTTATCCAAAGTTTTAAAAAATTGACCCCTTAGTGTAAAAATTGCATTGTCTCTTACTGAGAAAAACCCTTGTTCATAATATTGTCAAATAAAACATTTTTCGAGAAATGGAATCATGGGAGAGGGGTACCCTTCACTTTATTCCAATTTTAGGAGTCCAACATAATCGATGGTTCGTCGATCCAAGTCTTGGTTATTGTCTTATAGTGAGTTTGACCAATGAAGATGCAAACTTGTATATTTTCATTAGGATCCATGACACTACATTGGTATCCATGTATCTGCTTTGTGACACACCTACAAATATTGAAATATGTGTCATTGCATTGGAATTTGTGACAGTGCATTGAACATGTGACATGGACTCCACATCATCACATGTGCCCACTATGTAATTTTCAAACCCTTTAAAATAATTAAATGCACACACAAATTCTTAAAATAGAAAAGAAAATAATTGCAATCACACATGTACACAAAGATTTACCATGGAAACCAAAATCGGGAAAAGCAACAACTTGTTTAGATCCACACCTATAATTCTTATTCGTCTTCATACAAATTCATTGTTTACAATAGAATATATACCATAATTCCTTAACAATAATTAGAAAACCACATGCTGAAATACCATGCACTACAAAACTGCCAAAGGCGAAAAACCACCCCTGCCAAAGGAAAGAAACCATCAAAACAATTGGTGAATAAAACCCCAAAAATATTGTTGTCTCCACGATTCTGAACACTCTTATAAATCAACTGACATTAGCAAGCACATGACCATAGTCAACAGAGGTTAAAAACAAAGTTCTATTCCATATTTCATCATCAAAGGAAACTACCATGAAATGACATCAACCCATTAGCAATGCAACAAAGGTGCCAGCCTCATTCCTTATTGGGATGCCGCATATCCATGCTTTATGAATTCCATTAACAAGTCAATTTCCCCTTCATTCTTCGACAATATAGAGTTCACTTGGGTGTTTGATAGGCCCTACCACTTATCACCTTTTGATTCACTAGTTATCTCATATTTTCCAAGCCTCACTTACTCCCAAGGGTTCTCAACTCTATGTCATCGTTATGTTCTCCTTCCACCCTCTATATTATGTAAAACCCTCACTTAAACCCTATCATCTTCTTGGCACATTCCCTTCGATGTTTTCTTAGTCATCAAGTGGGGGATAAATCGATGGAGGGAAGTAACATGGACTCTCTTCTATGTCCAAATTGCACCCTCCCATTTTCGACGTCCTACATGGAACTATTTTTCGATTAAAGCCAATGACTATACCATTGAGGAACTCATCCCTCTCCGCAAGATCTTTCGCTGTAAATTAAAACCAGGTAACATGGTCAGGAGGGAAAAGAGGACAACGTGAAGGCACACGATGATGGTATTGCATGAATTGTAAGATGGCTCATGGGAGAGTTAGTTAGAGATGTCCATTATAGATGACACAATGGAGTCATGAAAATGTTGATGATTACCATGATGCTATTTCCATTACATTATTGTGATGGAGTGTTGAGGTCGAAGTATGAGAGACAAGGACAAGTTCTATGCTTTCCTCTTGTAAATTGCTAATGTCAAGACATTAGTTTCTTATTTAGTATGTTTTCTCCTTATACTCAAATTTCCATTCTAAACCAATATATTATCTATGATTGTATTTTTACTTGTGGACAATTTATTTTTGTTTATTGTAAATCAATACAATATAACTAATATAACTAATTTGAATGAAAATAAGAATCAAATATACTTCAATATATTTATGTTATTGCTTATTCATGTTTATGAATGGACATTGTTATTATTTATGTTCTTTCTATTCAAATGTATAACTTAATGATCAAATTAATACTTAATTTTACATTATATTTTTTTAATATTTATAATTTATTTACATTAATACCATTTTTCCACATTATGATCACATTAAACAATCAAGCATTCTCACATTAAACAATCAGTGCCAAGACCAACAAATATGGTTTCCTTTATTGTTCACATCTGGTTCCCTTAGTTATTCCACACACCTTAGAAGGGTTTTATTAATGATATGCCAAGGTTATATGTAGAAATATGCCATGAAATAATCCATAGTAGGGCATCTTTCATTATAGATGTCTCTTCCACGTCATGATCCACATGCTCGATTCTCCACACTGCCTCTTCCACTTCATGATCCACATGCTCATGCTTGATCCTCCACACTGCCTCTTCCACTTCCTCTAGTGTGACAAATTTCAATATTTCTTATGATTGTATTCATGATGTCTCTTCCACTTCCTCTAGTGTGACATACTAAATACATTAAAAAAAGTTGAGAAAAAAAAAACACGACTCATAATAAAATATATATTTTTAATTTTTCCATTCAAATTGTTTCGAATTTCCATTACTTACTCTACATAAATTTCCCTGAAATTTTAATATATTCCCAAACAAATATTAAATGTATTTTTTTCAAAATTAAAATATTCCATTATTTCAATGGATGAAGCGAACTCGTAGTTCCACATGGACGACTCTGCACTGTCAGCCTTCTCCAAACTCGTAGTTACGGGAATTTGACGGGAACTCTTTGTCTGAGTTCGATAAAAAAATTGGTATCAGAGCACAGAAAGGGTTCTTTGCTTTCTGTAGCAAGGAAAAGGAAAATTCACCATGCCACCAAGAATAAGGGACATGCAAACACCCGATCTTCCAGAGGAAAGGGAAATACCAAGAAGAAGAGGTAGGCAGATGCCTGACCCAACCATGGCAAGGGAAATGCGAGATTTACACGCCAGACTTGAGCACAGAGACGCACAGTCGGTATTGGGGATCTTAGTGATTCCAAAAGAGAAATGGAAGTTGAACATGAAGAAGAAGAAGTTGCAGCCGAAGATGCAACAAACAAACGTTTTATTAGGGCTATTTCAAGAATGGGTGCCAGGGCAAAAATGGACATCCCAGTTTACGATGGAAACCTGGATGCTGAAGAGCTTCTAGATTGGATTAGAGATCTGGACACTTATTTCGACTATGAAGATGTTGAGGAAGACAAGAAATTTAGACATGATGTCACAAGATTGAAAGGACATGCAACATTATGGTGGGATGAACTACAAGCTGACAGACTCTGCAAAGGCAAGAAGAAAATCAAGAGTTGGGATAGAATGATAGCGAAGATGAAGGCGAAATTCATCCCTAGAGATTACTAAATCACTATGTTCAGGAGGATGCAAAACCTGAGACAAAAGATAATGAGAGTGAAAGAATACACTGAAGAATTCTACAGGCTGAACATCAGGGCAGGTCATTGGGAGAGCGATGATGAAAAAGTTGCCAGATACCTGAATGGCCTGAGATATGACATTCAGGATGAGATGAGCATGGTAACCATCTGAATGGTGGAAGATGCTTATCAGATGGCTCTAAAGTCCGAAGAGAAGCTGAGCCGAAAACAGGGTCAAAGAGGCTGAGGCAGAAGTCAAGCTAGGGGCAAATTAGTTGTCCAAGATAAAAATCAGAAACCTAAGGAGGACTGGAAGAAACCTCAGGCTCGAAGTGAAAGAGGTGGAACCTCACAGTGAGGACAATATGCTGAACAAAGAGGGCAGCATACCGAACAAAGAGGAGACTATGCTGATAATAATATTTTTCCTCGTACTAAAGGTAGAGGAAGAGGAAGAGGTGGAGTAATAAAATGCTTCACGTGTGGAAAGAATGGACACAAATCTTATGAATGTATAGATAAGAAGAAAGAGAGTGGAGAGACTCACATTGTCGAAGCACAAAGGCGGAATGTTGAGGCAGAGGATGCTGAAGGCGGAAGATTGCTGATGATGCAAAAAGTTCTTTTGACACCAAAGAAGGAGGTGGAGAGTCCAGTACAAAGAAACTGACTTTTGCGGACTGCTTGCAAAACCAAGGACAGGGTATGCAAGGTCATTGTGGACAGTGGTAGCACAGACAATCTCGTTTCAATAGAGATGGTAGAAAATCTGGAGCTGGAGACGATTGAACATCCAAGTCCATATAGAGTTTCATGGATACAAAAGGGACATCAGGTAAATGTCACTAAACAATGTTTAGTTGAATTTAAGATAGGAGGATATAATGATAAGATACTCTGCGATGTTATTCCTATGGATGTTTGTCATTTATTGTTGGGTAGACCGTGGCAATATGACAAAAATGTGATTCATGATGGGAGGATGAACACATACACCCTAGAAAAGAATGGGAGAACTCATATGTTGCTTCCAATCAAAGATAAGGAAGTGAAACCTGAAGTAAGTAACACTGTACTTCTCATGAGTGGGAAAGAACTCCTTAACGAGGTCAAGAAGAAGGAGGAACCACAATTCATTGTAGTCAGGAAACCGAGAATTGTTTTGACCAACACAAGAGTGGACGATTTACCAGAAGAGGTTCAGGAACTATTGGAAGAGTTCGCTGACATAGTAGTGGACAAACTACCTCGTTCATTGCCACCAATTAGAAGTGTGAGCCATCATATTGATCTCATACCTGGAGCTAGTTTACTAAACAAAGCAGCGTACAGATTGACGTTGCAGGAGAATGAAGAAGGCAAAAGACAAGTCCAGGATTTGTTGGACAAAGGGTTGGTTAGAGAAAGCTTGAGCCCATGTGTTGTTCCAACAATACTCAGTCCAAAGAAAGAAGGAGTCTAGAGGATGTGTACTGATTCAAGAGCAATTAACAAGATAACCATCAGGTATAGATTTCCATTGCCAAGGATGGATGATCTGATGGATTTTTTAAGTGGAGAAAAATATTTTTCGAAGGTTGATTTGAAAAGTGGATATCACTAGATTCGTATGAGGGAAGGCGATGAATGGAAAACAACCTTCAAGACTAACGAAGGGTTGTATGAATGGCTTGTTATGCCATTTGGCTTAGCAAATGCGCCAAGTAACTTTATGAGGTTGATGAACGAAGTCTTGAAGGAATTCATCGGGAAATTTGTCATTGTGTATCTGGATGACATACTGATTTTCAGTAAAACAAAGGAAGAGCATCCGAAACACTTGGCTACTGTGATGAAGAGATTACAGCAAGAGAAGTTGATGATAAACATGAGGAAATCCTCATTCATGAAGACAAAGCTCATTTACTTGGGATTTGTTATTTCTGTATATGAGTTGAGGATGGATCCAGATAAGGTGGAAGTAATCAAGAATTGGCCATCACTGAAGAGTATATTTGAGGTGAGAAGTTTTCACGGATTAGCTAGTTTCTATTGAAAGTTCATCAGGAATTTCAGTGGAATTAGCGCACCGATGATGGATACAGTGAAGAAAAGACACAAGTATTTTCACTGGACAGAAGAGGTTGAGAAGAGTTTTAATCTGTTGAAGAGGAAGATCACGGAGCAACCAATTCTGGTGTTACCAGATTTCAAAAAGACATTACAGGTGAAATGCGATGCAAGTGGATTTGCAATAGGGGCAGTCCTGAGTCAAGAGGACATGCCGATAGCATACTTCAGCAAGAAGCTGAATGAAGCAAAGGTGAAGTACTCCACATATGACAAGGAGTTCTATGCTATCATCCAGGCATTGAAGAAATGGAGGCATTACTTGATTCCCAAAGAGTTTGTCTTATACATTGACAATCATGCACTGCAGTTTGTGACTCAACAGGAAAAGTTGAATCAGAGACATGTAAAATGGGTTGAATACATGCAAAACTTTACTTTTGTAATTAAACATATTTCTGGAACTACTAACAAAGTTGTTGATGCTTTGAGCAGGAAATGTTTTCTATTGCAAGAGTTCAGAGTCAAAACATTGGGTTTTGATGACCTCAGGGACATGTATAAAGATGATCTGGATTTTAAAGAGGTGTATGAAGCAGCTGAGAATAAAATTCTCGGAGACAGAAGTCAATGGACAAAATACATGATCCAAGAGGGATTACTGTTTAAAGGAAATCAACTTTGTATTCCAAAATGCTCCATGAGGGAGAACCTACTGAAGGAGAAACACAATGGTGGATTAGCAGGACACTTTGGTCACGACAAGACATTCAAAAAATTGAATGAGTCATATTTTTGGCCAGGAATGCGGGCAGATGTCAAGAGGTTCGTGGACAGATGCAGAATTTGCCAACATTCAAAAGGAAAGAGATAGAATGAAAGATTTTATCAACCATTGCCCATACCTGAGAGGCCATGGGATGCAATCAGCATGGATTTTATATTGGGTTTGCCAAGAACACAAAGAGGATTTGACTCAATCTTTGTGGTGGTGGATAGATTTTCCAAGATGGCACACTTCATTCCATGTCAGAAAACCAGTGACGCAACTCACATTGTGAGTTTGTTTTTCAAAGAAGTCATTCGACTTCATGGCTTACCAAGGAGCATAGTTTCGGATTGAGACACTAAGTTCATGGGACACTTTTGGAGGACCTTATGGAAGAAGCTGGGAACTAACTTTTCGTTTAGTTCGGCTTATCATCCTCAGACGGATGGACAAATAGAAGTGGTAAATAGAAGTCTGGGAGACTTGCTGAGGAGCCTGGTGACAGAACACCACAGTCAGTGGGACAACATATTACCACAAGCGGATTTTGCTTATAACGACTCAGTTAACAGAAGCATAGGGCATAGTCCGTTTCAAATTGTCTATGGCATGCAGCCGAGGGGAATTTCTGAATTGAGAGATTCAGAACATAATGCGACTAGGAGTGCTAGTGCAGAAGATTTTGTAGAGGCGATGAAGGAACTTCACAGCCAGGTGAAGGAGCGTTTACATAATTCAAGCTAGGAATATAAATGAAGAGCAGATCAACACAGGAGACAACTTCAATTTGAGGTTGGTGATTTGATTTTGGCACATCTGAGAAAGGAAAGGTTTTCGAGAGGAACATATAATAAACTGAAGATGAAGAATATCAGACCATGTAAGATCTCGAAGAAACTTGGGGCAAATGCTTATGATATTGAATTACCCGATGGGATTAGAATTTCTCCGATATTCAATGTCTTAGATTTGTACCCATACAAAGCTGAGGAAGCAGGAGAAAATGATGAACAATGATTAGAAGGCATTGAAAGTTTGTGTCACAGGTGGATAAGTCTGGGGAAGAATCCTTGGTTCACTTCGCAGGAATTGTCAGAGGGAAGAAACAGACGTTCGAATTTCTCTGTAGAGAATTAGCGAAATCCCATCAGCCATCCAATTTGACAGGAGTTGCATGGGGTTTAAACCCTCTCAAGCCGAGTGAAGGTCCCAAAAGGTATCGGGATGTCGAGGTGTCGGAGTTAGGAATATCGGAAGTCCTGTGGACAAGAGATCGGGTAAATCCACAGTGAAAACCCTGAAACAAATCAGAACCATCCATCTGTTGGGACACGTGGCAGGGATCAAGAGTCATCGACATCTCGGAAGTTTAGAGACCAAGAGTCCGAGACCTTTTGAGTCCCGAAGTAGCAAAAGGATCACAACCGTGGATCTAAGGAAGGACGCATGTCGCGTGATCATCTAAATCGGAGATCCGGACACCGAGACTCACATAAGTGAGCGATTTGACTTTGCATTTGGTGAAGTCTAAGGTTTGATCTGAACCGTCCATCCATTTGGGATGCTTGGCGGAAATCCGAGAAGTCGGGGTTCGACGTTTCGTGGATCCTGAAGACAGGAAACATCCACATTTCGGAATTGCGAAATCCGAAATCCCGATAAGTTGGAAAACTCCATCGGGAGGGGGCCAACTGTCGTCATACCGAGAAATCGAAATTCGAGAGATTGGAAGAATCAAGGACAAATGCATTTCGACATTTGAAACCTCGAAGTCCCGAGGGAGATCCAGAGCCGTTGGTTTAGTAGACGATCACGACCGTTGATCGTGTTTACGGTGGAAGGGGTTCCTAGTTGATGTCATATTGGGATTCGAAGGATCGGGGATCTTGAGGACAAGGGGTCAAATGCCTCTCGACATCCGAAAGACCAGAATCCCGAAAAGAAGTAGGACTGCAGTCATATAAGGCAAGGTCGGGTGGACCACGAGTCTAGCCCGGAGGGCTAACTGAAGTTAAAGCATATCAGGATAGTGGAGATCGGGAAACTGGAAAGACAAAGTTGTGACATCGGGATTTTGAAACCCCGAAGCCTGAAATTCCACTTTTCTGTCATGAAGGGAATAGCGATCGGGCCTAGAGGCCGCGAGGAGCATAAAAGACATGTGGGTCAATTTTAATAGAGATTCCAGTGGAGAATCAAAGGAGCCACTCCGGCTCGAGGGTAAAATTTGAATGATCCTTAAGACCAGGAGGTCAACACAGAGGCCTTTGCCGAGGCAGAGGGTGATAGCCCGTGTCAATAATTCCCAAAAGGATGGCCACATTCCAATAATGTTGAAGGAGAGAACAAGAGCCATTCATAGTGTCACTTTTTCTTAAACTATCCATCATTAGGGTTTATTTCAATTCCCACCAAAAATAGGATGGACACTCACTTTATGGTGCACAAAGTAGAAACTCATGATCTCATCACCAAAATTGTGATGGTCACTACCTTTATGACATAGAACATAAAAAAGGATAAGTAGGGATTCCAATAACATTGAATGAGAGAGCCATTGACAGTTTCACTTATATTACAACATCCACCATAAGGTTTTATTTCAACTCCCATGACACTTGGGATAAGAATTATATAGCTCATAATGCCCAAAAGGATGATCTAGTTCCAATTACATCGAAGGAGAGAGCAAGAGCCATTCACAATGTCACTTCTTCTTAAAGTATCCACTATCGGGTTTTATTTCAACTCCCACAACAAATGAGATGGATACTCATTTTATGGTGCAAAAAGTAAAAAATAATGATCTCATCACCAAAATTGTGATGGCCATTATGTTTATGGCATGAAACATCGAAAATGATGATTGAGAATTCCAATAGAATTGAATGAGAGAGCCATTGAAAATGTCACTTATACTAAAGTTTCCTCCATAAGGTTTTATTTCAACTTCGACCACACTTTGGATGGGAATTCTAAGGCTAAAAATGGCCAAAAGGATGATCTTATTCCAATAACATTGAAGGAGAGAGTAACATCCATTCACAATATCACTTATTCTTAAAGTATCCACTATTAGGGTTTATTTCAATTCCCACCACAATTGGGATGGTGACTCAATTTATGGTGCAAAAATTAAAAAAATGACAATCTCATCCCAAAAGCATTCAAGGAGAGAGCCATTAAAATTTTCACTTATTCTCAAAGTATCCATTTTTAGGTTTTATTTCAACTACCTCCATAGTTGAGATGGACATTCTCTTTATGGTGAAAAACTCCCAAAATCACTATCTTGTTCTGGTAGTATTCAAGGAAAAAACCATTCAGAACACAGGTTCTTTACAATTTCATTCATCCAAGGACAAGAAAAATAATATTAGCATCCAAGCATGTATAACATTCCATAGGATTTAAAAATCTTTGGTTGAAATAAAATGAGGGGTTAGAACTGCTGCTATAGGCCTTAGGTCCTTAAACTTCTTTTATAAACAATGAAAATACTAAACTATCGAAATAAGTAGGAAAAAACATGTACAAAGATTCAAATGTGATATCACATGGGTAAGAAATCATAATATTATGGAAGAGACTATGCACAATGATAGAGCACATAAAAATTCTTTTGCAAATCCTCATGACAAAAATTTAACTTTTGGGCACAAGTGAATTAGTTGCACAATACAAGCAATAAAATACATAAACTTGATTACTTTATACAAGTTCACTTCAAGTGGGATAGGAATCCCTCTTAATTTTGGAAAAAGAGGCTAAAAATTGCATGCCCACACCAAGTCCAATAGCTTGAAAATTTCATTCTTAATCTTGGACACATGGGCTAAATTATTTAATTCTCAACAATTCACATGGAGAATTTGGTTCAGAGTGATAAAATCCAAACCGAGCAAAAAATTGAGTTTCATAAGGTCCTGCAAGTTTTTTGGCAAGGTTGATGTGATCATGCTATCCACAATCACCTTATCCAAAGTTTTCAAAAATAAACCTCTTAGTGTAAAAATTGCATTGTCTCTTAGTGAGAAAAACCCTTGTTCATAATATTGTCAAATAAAACATTTTTCGAGAAATGGAATCATGGGAAAGGGGTACCCTTAACTTTATTCCAATTTTAGGAGTCCAACATAATCGACGGTTCGTCGATCCAAGTCTTGGTTATTGTCTTATAGTGAGTTTGACCAATGAAGATGCAAACTTATATATTTTCATTAGGATTCATGACACTACATTGGTATCCATGTATCTGCATTGTGACACACCTACAAATATTGAAATATGTGTCGTTGCATTGGAATTTGTGACAGTGCATTGAACATGTGACATGGACTCCACATCATCACATGTGCCCACTATGTAATTTTCAAACCCTTTAAAATATTTAAATGCACACACAAATTCTTAAAATAGAAAAGAAAATAATTGCAATCACACATGTACACAAAGATTTACCCTGGAAACCAAAATCGGGAAAAGCAACAACTTGTTTAGATCCACACCTATAATTCTTATTCGTCTTCATATAAATTCATTGTTTACAATAGAATATATAGCATAATTCCTTAACCATAATTAGAAAACCACACGTTGAAATACCATGCACTACAAAACTGCCAAAGGCGAAAAACCACCCCTGCCAAAGGAAAAAAACCATAAAAAAAATTGGTGAATAAAACCCCAAAAATATTTTTGTCTCCACGATTCTGAACAATCTTATAAATCAACTTACATTAGCAAGCACATGACCATAGTCAACAGAGGTTAAAAACAAAGTTCTATTCCATATTTTATCATCAAAGGAAACTACCATGAAATGACATCAACCCATTAACAATGCACCAAAGGTGCTAGCCTCATCCCTTATTGGGATGCCACATATCCATGCTTTATGAATTCCATTAACAAGTCAATTTCCCCTTCATTCTTCGACAATATAGAGTTCACTTGGGTGTTTAATAGGCCCATCACCTTTTGATTCACTAGTTATCTCATCTTTTCCAAGCCTCACTTACTCCCAAGGGTTCTCAGCTCTATGTCATCCTTACGTTCTCCTTCCACCCTCTATATTATGAAAAACCCTCACTTAAACCCTACGATCTTCTTGGCACATTCCCTTCGATGTTTTCTTAGTCATCAAGTGGGGGATAAATCGATGGAGGGAAGTAACATGGACTCTCTTCTATGTCCAAATTGCACCCTCCCGTTTTAGTCCTACATGAACTATTTTTCGATTAAGGCCGATGATTATACCATTAAGGAACTCATCCCTCTCCGCAAGATCTTTCGCTGCAAATTAAAACCAGGTAACAAGGTCAGGAGGGAAAAGAGGACAACATCAAGGCACAAGATGATGGTATTGCATGGATTGTAAGATGGCTCATGGGAGAGTTAGTTAGAGATGTCCATTATAAATGACACAATGGAGTCATGAAAATGTTGATGATTACCATGATGCTATTTCCATTACACTATTGTTATGGAGTGTTGAGGTCGAAGTATGAGAGATAAGGACAAGTT
Source organism: Picea engelmannii (assembly GCA_009831015.1). Lineage (NCBI taxonomy): Eukaryota > Viridiplantae > Streptophyta > Pinopsida > Pinales > Pinaceae > Picea > Picea engelmannii. The sequence continues at coordinate 343,927 of ML793580.1, forward strand.
GTATGCTTTTCCTCTTGTAAATTGCTAATGTCAAGACATTAGTTTCTTATTTAGTATGTTTTCTCCTTATACTCAAATTTCCATTCTAAACCAATATATTATCTATGATTGTATTTTTACTTTGGACAATTTATTGTTGTTTATTGTAAATCAATACAATATAACTAATATAACTAATTTGAATGAAAATAAGAATCAAATCTACTTCAATATATTTATGTTATTTCTTATTCGTGTTTATGAATGGACATTGTTATTATTTATATTCTTTTTATTCAATTATATAACTTAATGATCAAATTGATACTTAATTTTACATTATATTTTTTTAATATTTACAATTTATTTACATTAATACCATTTTTCCACATTATGATCACATTAAACAATCAAGCATTCTCACATTAAACAATCAATGCCAAGACCAACAAATATGGTTTCCTTTATTGTTCACATCTGGTTCCCTTAGTTATTCCACACACCTTAGAAGGGTTTTATTAATGATATGCCAAGGTTATATGTAGAAATATGCCATGAAATAATCCATAGTAGGGCATCTTTCATTCTTGATGCCTCTTCCACGTCATGATCCACATGCTCGATTCTCCACACTGCCTCTTCCACTTCATGATCCACATGCTCATGCTTGATCCTCCACACTGCCTCTTCCACTTCCTCTAGTGTCACAAATTTGAATATTTCTTGTGATTGTATTCATGATGTCTCTTCCACTTCCTCTAGTGTGACATACTAAATACATTAAAAAAAAGTTGAGAAAAAAAAATACACCACTCATAATAAAATATATATTTTTAATTTTGCCATTCAAATTGTTTCGAATTTCCATTACTTACTCTACATAAATTTCCCTGAAATTTTAATATATTCCCAAACAAATATTAAATGTATTTTTTTCAAAATTAAAATATGCCA
>ML793580.1:345846-356166 GCA_009831015.1 Picea engelmannii
TAGGGTTAGGGTTTTTCTACAGTTTCATAATTAATTTCATGGTTTTTGGTGGCCAAGAGTAGAGTAAAGTAATATATCGCAGTTTGGAGATGGCGAGGTTTCAAGAAAATGGAATGAAACTAATGGAATGCCCACGTGACGTGTTGGAGTTGGTGATTTCTTTTCTTCCTGTGGCAGACATGTTCAGACTCAGAACTGTTTGCAAAGAATGGAATGAAGTCATCACAACCCGGGCCTTCCAAGAAAATGGACAGCTAAGGTTTAATAAATTGGAGTTATTAACAGTCTGTAACGGCTACTTCGGCAGCAGTAGCCGTGAATTTAAAGCTTACGATTTCAAGGCCAAAAAATGGTATTCGTTCAACCTTTCTTTCTTGCCCGATATCGGAGGATTCCGCGTCCTCGATTTTGCAGGCGGCCTGGCCTGCGTCACACAGATGGGCGACATGAGAAGGGGTCTCTATGTCTGCAATCCACTGACTAAGAAGTGGGCTCGGCTACCATCGCCTCCCATTAGCATTAATTCTTCTTCTGCTCATGTAATAGTGAAAATACACTACTGCAGAAAGACGGGCCATTATAAAGTTTTCGTGGTTTCAGGGTTCGGTGTAAATGACTGGTTGTATAACCGCCTGGTTGTTGAAAAATTCGATTCCTCTGCGTGGACATGGGCTGTGCACTCGCAGATTTGTCATCCGTTCAGGTGGTATGAGGTGAGGGGAATGTGCGTCCTCCCCAACAACAACGGGAACGATGCATCTTTATTCATTTTGTTGTACAAAATACTCAACCGCCACCCCAACGGACGTCAACTCTTTGCGCTGCTTTTTGATGAAGAGAAGGGGGATTTAGGGTTGGTGAAGATTAGCGCAGCATTGCCCAGTAATTTATTGAATCCAACGATGGTGTGTTGTGAGCAAAATCCACACCCTCTGCTTGTCTCTGCAGTAGGAGATCGAAATGGGGCTACAGGAGTCGAGATATGGGAATTGGGCAATCAGTTAACCGAATGGAGAAACTTGGCAACCATGCCTTCCTCTTTGTTTACATATTTTAGAAACGTCCATATCAAAGACTTGGTTGAAACGAGGAAGAAGGTTGTGATGCCAGGCCGACCGCTTACTGCTGCAGACATTATATCATTGACGGCGGTTGCTGTGGCAGCTAAGCATCTAGTACATATTCGCCCAAAGAGCGTGGTGTCATGGAAAATTGCTTATAATACGTCCAGGGGGTCTTGGCATTGGTTGTGTACAAAGTTGCCTCTACAAATCAATGAAACACAGTTTTCACCACAAATCAGTGCATTGGGTTGTACAGGGGACTCTACTTTTGAGCCGTCTTTGGAGAATGTAGTTTCTCCTCTGGATATGGATTTTTAACCAAATCCTTTAAGATAGGTTGATATGGATTTTTAATCAAATCCTAGAAGATAGGTTTTTCATTATTATTATGTTATGTATTTTTAAATATATTTAATGATATTGAAAAGTTGAATTTTGTATTTTTCTATTTTATTAAAATTAAATTAAAAATGTTTAAATTTCATGTTTATTAAAATCTTATAAAGTTAAAAATAAAATAGTGTTTTATTTTTATTTTTTTTCTAAATATATATTTTGTAGAAATTTATTAAACATTTTTATTTTCAAATAAAAGTCAAATTATGAATCAATGTAAATATCATGATATACTCATTAAGAATTCAATATATTATTTATTAAAATTAACTATACTAAAATTAACTATGGATTTTTTTAAAGAAAAGTATTAAAGCATTGAAAACTCTTTCTTTTTGCAACATCGATGGTGTAAATGTGTGTGTGTTGAACCTGTACAAAATAGATCTAGTTAAACAATAATACACACATTTGCAGAGAGAATTGGAGAAAGAAGAAGAAGGAGAGAAAGAATGAAATAATTTTCATTAACCGTTATGAATAATGAATAATTTACACATGATATACTCTGTATAGCTCAATGAGTTCGCACTGGAGGTGAACCAATGCGCCATAGTGGTGGTCTAGAGTGATCTGTTGATGGGGCCTAAATCCCCTGATTCAACAACAGTAACCAAACCCGCCACCGAGGCCCAATTAGACACTGCAACGTTTGGAGTGGAATGGTTCTCCAGATCTTGCGATCTGGCCAAATTATCGATGGGCTTTGTGTTTTCTGGTGAAGGCTCTTCCTTTAGTTAGGACAGAGTGATCTGTTGATGGGGCCTAAATCCCCTGATTCAACAACAGTAACCAAACCCGCCACCGAGGCCCAATTAGACACTGCAGCGTTTGGAGTGGAATGGTTCTCCAGATCTTGCGATCTGGCCAAATTATCGATGGGCTTTGTGTTTTCTGGTGAAGGCTCTTCCTTTAGTTAGGACAATTCTTTTTCCGTATTTCTCTTGGGTGGGGCTGGTATGAGAGATGCAAGCTAGTATAAACCAACTTGACAAATAACAGGACAAAAGTTTTAACTAGAGGGAAGAGGTCGATCTTGGGATAACCCGCTACTCAAACATGCAGACAGTGATTCTATGCCACAAGGCCTAGTACTAATACATTAACCAAATGAGCATCCAACTACTGTATGCGAAAACTAATTAATAGAAGAAAACACATACGTAATCAAGATCATGGTAAGCAAAATAATTCATCTACCATAACATTCATCACATAACAACACAACGATTTATCTTCATCATTAAAGCAAAGAACATCAAGACATTGCACCAGATAACTTGAGAACAAAATCAATTGCTCTTACTCGTTTACTGCATCATTCATGGAACAAGAAATGAAGTAATTTTTCTCCAACTCCAATCACATACATCTGATGAAAATAACTTGTCTTTGGTCCAAAAGGACTTCTCAATTCACAACAGTCTCAAAATAATTATCAACAACCAAAAAGAAGGGAGTTCTTACAACAACCATTGACCCTTGACTAATTGGTCGACATCTCTATTTATAATCTAAAATTCAACTATAATTAACGGCTAAATACAATTTAGGCCAAACAAAAATTTCCACGTGGAGTGATCATCCAATAGTTTCTTTCAACAGTCCACTTGAGATGCCTCTTGAAAAGGGTGGATTCTTTCATATTCAGACCAACTGATAAACATATCTTCACAGGTTTGAGCCCATGGAAACCGGTGTTATTCCATAGGGGCATCATATGCTCCTCTGATGTCTACTGCATGCGCCCGATATTTTACCAAACTGGAGTTCAGCTGTTGCAGCATGGCTCGAGCTCTGATTGGGTGACTTGCGAATTGTTGCACTTGTCTTGGCATTGCATCAATGAATTTTGCACACTCTTTGGCCCAGAGCGAGTCTTGTATGGAGTGCGTCTTGAACACATCGCTCAGGTTAGTGAATTCATCAGGAGTGTCGAATTCGGGGAGACCGACATCTTTCATTACTTTATTAATTTTACCCCAGTGTTTCTAGCACTTGGCCCATTGCTTTTGGATTTCTCGGTGTGGGTCTTGGGTCATCTTCGCCCAATATTCGGTGGATTTCTTCATGCGGTCGAAACTACTTTTTCCAACCAGCCGAATGCCATGATTTTCCTTTTCTCGACCTTGCTGGACCGCTTCAATGTATTTGAGTCTCTCTATTGCTAACTGTGCCTTTTGTGCCACTTTTCCATCTCTTTTCATGTCACGAGTGCCATGAGAGTATCCTCCTGGAACTCGACTATGTTCTCGGTTAGCAGGTGCCTTTCCTTCTTGAACTTGTTATAAACTCCGTTGAACTCTTCCTTCAGATATACGGTGCTCTGTGTAGCCCCTTTATAGTATTTGACAAGATGGCGTAGGTGTTTGAGCTCCTCTCAGGTGTCGGCTAGTTCCTTTTCATCTCTCCTGGCTCCGTCTTGGGCGACATCCGAGAGGGATTTTCCTACGCTGATCAATTCAGACCTGCGAGCATCTGTAGTGCTGATTAGGTTCTCTTCTGTGGTAACCACGATGGATTGATCCAAAGTGATCCTTCGCCTCTTCGTGGTCCTTTGAACGATGGCCTTCCTCTTTTGATCGTAGGAGATCGCATAGATGTCCACTACTTCATCTACCGGTTTTGGTATCTGTTGATCTCCCCATGAGAGGTTGTTTCTCAAACTACCCATGGTGTATATTCACTCAGGAGTGGGTTCTCGAATTTCTTCTCTCTATTTTGTGGATCCGACCTCTACTTGTCGTTCATCTAGGACTTGAATATTGGGTGTTATGGAGGCATCAAGCACAGACTCATTGCTTACTTGTTCGTCAGCCGTAGAACTGCTGATTCTCTTTTGTGGAGGCATCAAGCACAGACTAATTGCTTAAATTTCATGTTTATTAAAATCTTATAAAGTTAAAAATAAAATAGTGTTTTATTTTTATTTTTTTCTAAATATATATTTTGGAGAAATTTATTAAACATTTTTATTTTCAAATAAAAATCAAATTATGAGTTAATGTAAATATCATGATATACTCATTAATAATTCAATATATTATTTATTAAAATTAACTATACTAAAATTAACTATGGATTTTTTTAAAGAAAAGTATTAAAGCATTGAAAATTCTTTTTTTTGCAAGGTGTAAATGTGTGTGTTGAACCTGCACAAAATAGATCTAGTTAAACAATAATACACACATTTGTAGAGAAAATTGGAGAAAGAAGAAGAAGGAGAGAAATAATGAAATAATTCTTATTAACCGTTATGAATAATGAATAATTTACACATGATATACTCTGTATAGCTCAATGAGTTCGCACATGAGGTGAACCAATGTGCCATAGTGGTGGTCTAGAGTGATCTGTTGATGGGGCCTAAATCCCCTGATTCAACAGCAGTAACCAAACCCGCCACCGAGGCCCAATTAGACACTGCAACGTTTGGAGTGGAATGGTTCTCCAGATCTTGCGATCTGGCCAAATTATCGATGGGCTTTGTGTTTTCTGGTGAAGGCTCTTCCTTTAGTTAGGACAGTTCTTTTTTCGTATTTCTCTTGGGTGGGGCTGGTATGAGAGATGCAAGCCAGTATAAACCAACTTGACAAATAACAGGACAAAAGTTTTAACTTGAGGGAAGAGGTCGAGCTTGGGATAACCCGCTACTCAAACATGCAGACAGTGATTCTATGCCACAGGGCCTAGTACTAATACATTAACCAAATGAGCATCCAACTACTGTCCGAGAAAACTAATTAATAGAATAAAACGCATACGTAATCAAGATCATGGTAAGAAAAATAATTCATCTACCATAACATTCATCACATAACAACACAACAATTTATCTTCATCATTAAAGCAAAGAACATCGAGACATTACACCAGATAACTTGAGAACAAAATCAATTGCTCTTACTCGTTTACTGCATCATTCATGGAACAGGAAAGGAAGTAATTTTTCTCCAACTCCAATCACATACATATGATGAAAATAACTTGTCTTTGGTCCAGAAGGACTTCTCAATTCACAACAGTCTCAAAATAATTATCAACAGCCAAAAATAAGGGAGTTCTTCCAACAACCATTGACCCTTGACTAATCGGTCGACATCTCTATTTATAATCTAAAATTCAACTGTAATTAATGGCTAAATACAATTTAGGCCAAACAAAAATTTCCACGTGGAGTGATCATCCAATAGTTTCTTTCAATGGTCCACTTGAGATGCCTCTTGAAAAGGGTGGATTCTTTCATATTTAGACTAACTGATAAACATATCTTCACAGGTTTGAGCCCATGGAAACCTGTGTTGTTCCATAGGGGAAACATATGCTCCTCTGATGTCTACTGCATGCACCTGATATTTTACCAAACTGGAGTTCAACTATTGCAGCATGGCTCGAGCTTTGATTGGGTGACCTGCGAATTGATGCACTTGTCTTGGCATTGCATCAGTGAATTTTGCACACTCTTTGGCCCAGAGCGAGTCTTGTATGGAGTGCGTCTTGAACACATCGCTCAGGTTAGTGAATTCATTAGGAGTGTCGAATTCGGGGAGACCGACATCTTTCATTACTTTATTAATTTTACCCCAGTGTTTCTAGCACTTGGCCCATTGCTTTTGGATTTCTCGGTGTGGGTCCCGGGTCATCTTCGCCCAATATTCGGTGGATTTCTTCATGCGGTCAAAACTACTTTTTCCAACCAACCGAATGCCATGATTTTCCTTTTCTCGACCTTGCTGGACCGCTTCAATGTATTTGAGTCTCTCTACCGCTAACTGTGCCTTTTTGTGCCACTTTTCCATCTCTTTTCATGTCGCGAGTGCCATGAGAGTATCCTCCTAGAACTCGACTATGTTCTCGGTTAATAGGTGCCTTTCCTTCTTGAGCTCGTTATAAACTCCGTTGAACTCTTCCTTCAGATATACGGTGGTCTGTGTAGCCCCTTTATAGTATTTGACAAGATGGCGTAGGTGTTTGAGCTCCTCCCGGGTGTCGGCTAGTTCCTTTTCATCTCTCCTGGCTCCGTCCTGGGTGACATCTGAGAGGGCTTTTCCTACGTCGATCAGTTCAGACCTGCGAGCATCTGTAGTGATGATTAGGTTCTCTTCTGTGGTAACCACGATGGATTGATCCAAAGTGATCCTTCGCCTCTTCGTGGTCCTTTGAACGATGGCCTTCCTCTTTTGATCGTAGGAGATCGCATAGATGTCTGCTACTTCATCTACCGGTTTTGGTATCTGTTGATATCCCCATGAGAGGCTGTTTCTTAAACTACCCGTGGTGTATATTCGCTCAGGAGTGGGTTCTCAAATTTCTTCGCTCTATTTCGTGGATCCGACCTCTACTTGTTGTTCATCTGGGACTTGAATATTGGGTATTATGGAGGCATCAGGCACAGACTCATTGCTTACTTGTTTGCCGGCTGTAGAACTGCCGATTCTCTTTTGTGGAGTTTCGCCACTTGGTCTTGATTTTGATTCCTGTCTGTCAGACTCTCTTGTGTCGAGGCCACCTTTGGACCCTATTTCCATCTGTAAAGCCTGCTTGTCTTGGACCTCGGGCTCAGGGGAAGTGGTTTTCTCGGGACCCTTTTCCTCTTGGACTCGCACCGGGGTGCTGTGAGAGGGTTTTAGATTCTCGTCATCGCTGTAAATATGTATAAGAGTACTCAAGGGATTGGGCACTTGTGTCTCTATCGAGACCTGACCTATCTTTGGTTGAGTTGTCCCTTCTTCCGAAGGATCGATCGACGATGTTGCGGGTTCAGGGTTGCCTAACCCATGGGAGTTGTCGGAGACTGTGGACCCATGATCATTTGAATCCACCGGGATACTCTGAAAAATAGTTGAAGCTTTAGGTCCTATGAAAATATATGGGTCATCCTGCATCCATTTCATCAACAACTCAGTTTTTTGAAGCAACAACGTACCCCTTTCTCGTGAAACTTGATCTTTCAGAAGATCCTTGATTTGTACCATGGATTCCTGGTGACTTCCCGTAGTTTCAATGTCTTCTTCGGGATCACTTATTTCTTCATCCAATTCATATCCAACTACTCCTCCCAGGTGTCAGCTAATTTCTTGAACTGCTTGCTCCAGAAATGTTGCCTGTTCTTCGTGGCTCATAGCTCTAAACCTGGTTCCTCGAGGATCAACTCTCCTAGACACCACCACATTCCAATCTTGTGCATTTTCAGTAAATATTTCATCTTCGAATTGGTCATGGGGATAGGGCCAACAGGATGATACCTGCGACGCTTGCTGTAGAACCAATCCCTTGGGATCGTGTTTTCGAAATCGACCAGTTTGGAACTGAAATTCCAATTGACCTAGACCAAGTTGTTTAGCATGCACGATATCATTGACCATGCAGAATCTGATATGAAACCCATACGGTATGAAAGCCTGCTTCTTGTCTTTTACTAAAGTATCCTTGCAGGATGGTTTGATAGAAAATTTCCCTAACACTAGCTGGTCGGGAACATAATGTTGGCAAATATTGAACAAGCAACGAATGCGTGTTGATGGTTGTTGTCATTGATGGCAACAGTGGAGATGGCAGGATAAGAAGGATAAAACCCCTTGGGGATTCAGACGTAAAATCTTAGGAGGAACAACATTGAAGAAAACGCGCACAACAAGAGTTTACAGAGAAGAAGGAAGACAGAGATCCAGTGACCGTTGGATCCCATTCAAATTTCCCGAAAGGCCGACAACCGTTAGATCTATAGAAGTTGCGAGGGAGATAAGTCATCAGAGATTCGGGGATCGAGACTTTGAAATGTCCAATTCACTTGACATCGAAAACCCCGAAATCGCGATATGCGATTTCGCGATTCGATCGCAGCCGTTAAATCAAGCAGAGATCGGGACCATCCACTTGTAGACAGGAGGCTTCATCGGAGTTTTGGGGATCAGGATTTCAATATGCAAAGAACATAATGCAACGAAAACCCTGATTTCACGATATGCGAAATCCAGACTGAATCTGAATCGTCAGATCAACATGTGATCTAGACCGTCGATCTAATTCATGACAACAATCCACGTCAGCTAGGGACACGTGGCACAACCAGGTAATGACAGGTGGCAGGCAGATTCAACACTTCAGGCATAGGCAAGTCACGAATCAGAGTGACACGTGGCAGTATTTAACACGTGTCAAACCACGTGTGACGTCAGCAGAGTATCGGGGATTGGGACTTTGTAATGCCAAAATATCTTGACATCAAGAACTCCGAAATCGTGATATGTGATTTCGCGATGTAATCACAGCCGTTGGATAAGAATGATATCTGGACCGTTGATTTCCTTCATCGGAGAATTGGGGATCGGGAATTCTATAGGCATGTACATGATGACATCGAAAATGCCGAAACCCCAATGAGAGATTTGACCGAGGTCATGTGTTGACGGTCATATGGGCTGAGGCCTATAGCCAGCAGGGCTAGCGCGTGGAAAGGGACACGTCGACATCGGGGATCGTAACTTTGAAGTGAAAAAGTCACCTGATCTCAGGAGTGTCGATTTCGCGATATGCGAAATCACGATACAATCTGAGCTGTCAGATTAGTCTATGATCTAGACCGTTGATTTTAGACCATGTCGGAGTTTCACAAATCGGGATATGGTAAGGATTGCAACATGAATTGCGAAATCGCGATATGCGATATGACGACACAATCATAGCCTTTGAGTCAAGATTGCACCTGGATCATTGATTTGACCGATATATGGACTTTTGTGTATCGAGATTCATAAGTGAAAAGAACAATGAACATGAAGAACTCCGAAACCCCGATAAAGATACATAAGGTTGTAGTCACGAAGTGAAGGTCACGTTGACTGGGAGCTAAGCTCAGGAGGGCTAGCGTATGAAAGGAGCCATCGGGAATCGGAGAATCGCGAGTCCGGAGGATTTGTGAATGTTGACATCGCAAATGCCAAAATCGCGATGAGTGAAATCCCGATTAGATCTGGACCGTTGGATCAAGTATTGATCGGAGGGTTGTTGTTTTTCCTCACACATTAACGCTTCAGTTATGAATCAGTTAAGAGAAACGGACTGATGATGACAAATCGGTTAGCGTTTCAGTTGCCAAGACAAATGTCCTTGTATTACCGATTGGAAGGGGAAGTGGAATCATCAAGGTAGCTTGTATAAAAGAATATGAACAAGACTAAATTAGGATGGTCATTCTGAATGGAAAAAGCATGAAATAGTAAGAAAGGAGAAGAGGCTGAGCATGAAATTTCAATAGATATACAGAATGGAATGAAATGTAAAAGAGAGACAAAGAAGAATGACAGACAGAGCAGAAGAAGAAGAACAGAATGACAAAAGAATGTGATGCAGAGCTGACCTGTTGAGGAAGAGAAGAATTGCAGAACAATCTATTGAAGATCAGATTTACAGAACAGATTAAAAATGGTAAGAAGTGATTTATCTGCATAAGTTGTCTATGTATTTATTATTTGATATTCAAGGGTGGTTGGGAGGTTCTTGGGAGGACTGTTGTCCTCATAAGTTCAAGTGGGGGCTTGAACATAGGAAGTTGTAACTTCCATCTGGTTGTAGCCAGAGAAACTAGGGTGGCAGGGTGGTGCTAGGGAGAACATGTGTTCTCTGTTATGCAGGTTGGAGCCTGTGTAACTGGAAGTTGGTGCTTCCATCGAGTTGGTGCTGGAACTTTCAGGAAGTTGGTGCTGGAACTTTCAGGAAGTTGGTGCTGGAATACTCAGGGAGTTGGTGCTTCCTTCTAGTGGGTGCTAGAGAAACCAGAGAGTTGGAGCTCTCAAACAAGTTGCAGCTTGTAAAACAAAGGTAGCAGCCTCACATTGAGTTGGTGCTCAATTGTAAATGA
>ML793580.1:377074-399964 GCA_009831015.1 Picea engelmannii
TTTTCTTCCCCTAGAGGGTTTCCCAGGATAAATGCTGTGTCTATTGTGGATGTGTATTTCTCAGTGATCTTGTTCATATTATGCTCTTATCTTATGAAATGCAAAGAACTATAATATCAGCATAAAACATTAACAAAATCAGGAGAGATGGAAATTCTGATTAGTCCATGTGCTTTGTCATTCTTATTATCACACTTGGCTTTCTTATCAACATCAGTGGGTTCTTTTTTCTTTCCCAAGGTAATCCAGTATAAGCCTTTACTTCTTAATAAATATTCCATATGACATTTCCATTAGAAGTAGTTGTTGTTGGTAAGCAAGACAATACTTGTAGAATCCATATTAAATAAGAAGATAATGTGGATTTAAAAATTGAAACTGGTGATCTGGATGGAAAGAGCTCAAAAATTTATGCAGTTTTTAAAAAAACGACACTGAAAACAGAGTTCTGATGTTAGAGTTATGCCCTTTTAAAAAAAGGCACAATCGGTAACCAAATGACCACGTGATTGTGTAAGTTGCTTTATGAAGTGACCCACTTTTATAAAGAGAAGTGGGGATCACTTTTACAATCAAGTTACTTTATAATATAAAATTTGCAATCAAAATAAGTAACTCTAAAATAAAATATTAGAGGTACTTGTAGTGATTCACTTTTATACTTGAAGTGAAATACACTTTACAATTTTAGCATGAACTTTTTCAAAAAAGGTAACAAAAGAGAGACTTGAACTCAAGACCTCTTACTTAATAAGGCAACTTTTAACCAAATGATCTAGCAAAACAGATTGTTATGTTCAGAAGGAGGATTGGGGGTGTTGTTGTTGTTGTTGTTTATGATGATGGAAGACGGCCTTGGAGAGCGTGCTAAAAAAAAACTCTTTTCACACAAGAAAAATAATTTCGCTTCTCGATGACAACAAGGGTTAGATCTTGGCTAGCTTACCCTGAAGATGCACCTTTTCCTATCTGTTTCTTATTTTCTGAGATCACACAGGGCGCGGGGCAAAGAGAATACGCAGATCTAAAAGAGTACCAACCCGGAAATAAATAAAACAAAACCGAAATAAAACCAATACCTCCGGATCTGACTGTGATGGTCGTATCTTGGGAAAACAACAACCTTTTCGAGTGAAATGAAAAGTGTTCCTGACTAAAACGAGCACTCCGGATGAAATGGAACAATCCTCTAATCCTAGAAATGTATGAAAAATGGCAAAAAATGGAGATGAGGAAAATCGATTTCACGATCTCGATCTACAACAGGAGCAGGTCTTCAAACAGGCTCTGATACCATGTTCGACAACACAGGTATTCCAATAGAGGATGAACACCTTCAGTTACCACTCACATAACTAGATAAAAGATCAACACACTTATGCTTTCACGTGGTAAAACCCCTATGGGGAAACATCCACGACCCCAACCAACGCGACCACTTGGAGCATTTTATTAATGCAAAGAAAAGTATTACAGAGAGATTTTACAAGAGAGTTTCTCACAATTGATCGTCGAAAAATGACCCTCCATTCTCTTTAAATAGAGATCATGGACCAATCGGGTGCTAAGCCATGGATCAATGGCTGTTAAGATTGAGGAGAGTATGAACCGTCAGATCACTCTATGTTGGGAACATATCGTGACCATCGGATTTCCTAACTACAAATGCATACTAAAGAAACACACTAGAAAACACACTTTTACCTAACGACACAATAGAACAAGTAGATATTACTAACTCCTAAGTGTCTAAATATCCTAACAATTTCTCCTCCTTTTTGTTGGAGATTTTTATTTTCGGCACACTAGTTCAGTGGGAGTTAACTGACTAGTTCTATTTTAGACTTTCTAATCTTAGACCATCACTATTATGCATGCATTCATAATTATAGGATGTCATTTCCTATATGAGTGAATATCACTCACTCATTGATTAGATCATAATATACATTGATTCTCATTCTTCATTGTGTATCTCTCTTCCTTTTCTTGATAAGCTTTGTTTGTGTATGCTTTAGCTAGGTCTCCTATGCAGGTTTCCATGAAACACTGACATGGTATCAGATCCGAGCTTCTTGAGAAATCCAGACAAGCTAGAGAAGTGCGAAAGAGTCCTTGAGTAAACTTGGTTTCCAAAATTATCGTTACCTATTCCTATCAAAAGGTGCGACGATTGGAATCGCCGTGGCCTATCCCTGTCGACAGGTGTAGCCTATACACAACCAAGGTGTGATGTCATCACACTATGTTATCCATCTGGGGTGTGACGATTCATTTTTTCACAATAATTGCACTGTGTCGTTCACCAGGGTGTGATGATTTAGCATTGTCACACTTTATCCTTCTTTAGGGTGCGACGATTCAGTAGACCTCCATAAATTGGTTTTCTATAGTAAAATTGCGATATCACGAAATCCGCGATCTGAGTCAGGCTGAAATTTTTACCAGATATCTATAACATAGGGATGCTCATGCTCACCAAAAATTGCCAAAACCCACATCATATTTTAGGAGATATAACTATTTTATCATATATATATATATATATATATATATATATATATATATATAGTTGTCATAACACCGTTAGTCATATCTCAGAATCCACGATCTAGGTTTTCAAGATCTTTTCATAATCAATAGTAGGGATGGAGGCGTTGAAATTTATTCAATCAAGTCTAGTGATAATACTTATGATGTACAACTATTTTGAATGGAATACGAAGGTCGCATTCCAACTCAAAATAAAAGGATTGTATAATTTGACGATGATGACAAAAACATAACCTACATCAGCGCTTGAGAAGACCAGATGGGTGAACCGTAAGGATGAGGCCACATGACTACTTCTTGAGTTAATCTCCACTGATTTATGGTTTCATGTTTCTATATGCAAGAATCCAAACGAGATATGGACCACCTTGGAAGAAATCTTTGGAAAGCAGGATGAGATGCGAGGTCATATGCTTGAGGTAGAGTTGAATACCTTAGACCCTAAAAGTTTTGATAATATACATGATTTATTTACTAAATTTAAATATTTGATATTGATCTTGGGTGAATGTGGTATTGACAAGTCTACACAATATAAACAACTTATTCTAACAATATTGGCCAAGCTAAGACTAGAATACATTGTATATGTCTCCAATTTCCATTCTGGCAGATGTGTTTTTGGAACAAATTGTAAAATGCCTATGTTGGCTCAGTTCATTGAGTCTCTTGCACAAGAGAATACAAAACTCATATAGATGGGCCTCATGAAATTTCCCAAATCACATGCACTCACCATGCATGATGGAAAAGGGTCATCTAAACATAACGGGAAGGGGGGATATTCCAAACCCTTTAATGATTCTTCATGTTCCAAAGACTCTTCAGATTCCAAGAAGAAGAAGAAGGGAAAGCATTGCACTTACTGCAATAAACCGAATCATGAAGAATCCACATGCATGAAAAAATAGATCGATCTTATGGCACAGAAACTTCAGCAGAACAACCTTGGAAACTTCATTCTAGAGGGAGTCAAGAAGCAGAAGGAAGAAGATCATGCTCCTAAGAAAGGTAATCATCATGCTCTCGTCGCAATTAATTTCCCATCTAATTCATGTTTTATATCTTCTGGTGCATCCCGTCATATGGCAGAATGTTTTACATGTTCCAAATATTTCTATGAATATTCTCTTAGTTTATCAGATCACTTAGAAAGGTAAAAAGGTTGAATTTACAACAGATTCAGTTTTAGTAATTGACATGTGATGCAAGAGCATCTCTCCACGTCAGCCAGCCAACCAACCAGCCACGTTGAGCGCATGCATTCAAAGCTGAAGGGAGGCACAACCTCATTTAAAATCTGAATTGAATGTAATTAAATGTTTAAGCTGGTGAGTTGTGAAGTCGTGCCTTTGTGTAGGCTGTAGATAAGATATGCCTTTAATGTTTGTATGGCTGAGATCTAGATCTGATTCTGGACTAGACAACCCATTCAATGTAATTGAATAGGGTAGGTAGATTGGAGGGAAGATCTCTAAGAGCCCCCTCAAGTAAAAGAGCGTAGGAGTATCTCTTTGGTAGGAAGTCGAGTGTAAGTTGAGTTGTAGAGCCAGAGAGAGCTTAAGAACACCTTGTAGTTACAGGCGTTTGCCATTCTTAATATAAACAGAAGCAGTTGTTCTTGCATGAATTCTGTGTTATGTGAATGTCTGTGAGTGTTCTTTTATGCTGCAGATGTATATTGTAGTTGTGAATTTGCCAGAGTTGGTTGGATTTTAGGTGAAGGTCTTTGAGGCTTCATACCAGGAGGGTGTGATAGAACACTGCGGGTTCTGATAGCCGTGCACAAAGGTTGCACTTCTGAATTCTGTGGGTTCAGACAAAGATGTGCTACGACACAAGAACTGAAGTCAACAACTTAGAGAAGACCTCAAGGTTGTTGAATACCTTGGAGGCAAGGCTGTGTATGAGAGACACAGTTGCAGACAAAACTTAGCTGTGAGTTATGTAAAGCTCTGCCAAGTGGGCATTGAGCATAGGCACAAGGTGCAGTTGGAGGAACTATGTTATGAGTTTAGACAGAATCCATAATCACTGAGGATTCTGTGAAGCCTTGCTAGGTGGGCATTGAGCAGGTGCAAGGAGTGCACAGGGGAAGAAATCTGCTGTGAGTTCAGAAGAAACATAATCACTGAGGATTCTGAAGCTCTGCCAGGAGGGCATTGAGCAAGTGCATAGGTGCACAGAAGAAGACACTCTGCCAGGAGGGCATAGAGACATTGTGCAGATGGCACAGGAGAAGAGAACTCTTTGAGTTCTGTGATTTGAATAAGAATCCGCTGAGGGATCTTCACAGGGTTGCTAAACACCCTGAAAGGCTCAACAAGAAGTTGCTTGAGTAGAAGGATAGCCAAGAGGGCATCCATATTTCTCCATCTACAGGAGAAAGGAAGAAAGAAAAAATCCCTTAGGGGTATGAGTGGTTGAGAAGATCAAGAGAGGCAGCACTGTGTGTGCATAAAGACTCTGTAGAGGCACAGAAGTCAAAGACTCCTTTGAGGATTCAGAAGCAAATCTCAGGAGGAACAACGTTTTCATACGCGCGGTGAAGCTCAGGGTTGAGGAGTTCGCAGAGGAAAAGGAGGACAAAGGTTAAGGCCTTTGGGAACTGGAAATTCTTCTAAGTCTTGGAAGAAAGTGCAGAAGCTCAAGAGGGAGCACAACCGCTGTCAGATCGACTAGAGAAAATAAGAACTAGATCATTGGAAGGTTTTCATGTCCAGAGAAGTGCACAGAAGGGGGAGATCGTGAGTCGTTGGATCTCTTTCAGAAATTCCGTCAGCCGTCAGATCAGATAGGATGTGCACAGGGTTTAACCCTTCTCACGCTAGGCATAAGTCCTGACAGGCATCGGGATATCGACGTTCGTGAAATCGGGAGTCACAACGACAAGAAATCGAGAATTTCTATAGGAAAAGTCTCGCGAATGATCTGGACCGTCCGTTAGTGGGGACACATAGCGGAGATCGAGGCATCGAGAGTCAGGATATGGGCATTCCTATGGACAGGAGATCAGGTAAGTTCACCTTGAAAACCTCGACACAAATCAGGATCGTCCATTAGAGGAGGACGCGCGACAACAATCATAGCCATCGAGGAAAGTCCCGACAGGAAGTTGTCTATCGACATTTTGGTCATCGGGATATCGAGAATCCTGGTGACAAGAGGTTTGGGCATTTTGGAATCATGAAGTCCAAAACTCCGACAAGGTGGAAAGTGTCGTTTAAGGGGCCAACTGTTAGCATAGCGGAGAATCGGGATTCGAGGGATCGCGAATCCTGAGGACGAGTACATCTCGACATTGGAAAGTCCAAAACCCCGAAGGAAGGATAAGGCTGTGGTCTTATGAATTAGCGGTCACATGGACCAGAGCATAGCCAGGAGGGGCTAAGACTGAAAGAAGCGCATCGACAAATCAGAGTTCGAGAGTTCAAGAGATCAGGAACTCCCGACATCAGGAAAGAAGAACCCCCGAAACCCGAACTGAGTCGAGAAAAATTCATAGGCGTGTGTAGAGGCCGTGACAGGGTGAAGAAAGGACATCAGCCAGCCAACCACGTCGAGCGCGTGCATTCAAAGCTGAAGGGAGGCTCAACCTCATTTAAAATCTGAATTGAATGTAATTAAATGTTTAAGCTGGTGAGTTGTGAAGTCGTGCCTTTGTGCAGGCTGTAGATAAGATCGGCCTTTAATGTTTGCATGGATGAGATCTAGATCCGATTCTGGACTAGACAACCCATTCAATGTAATTGAATAGGGTAGGTAGATTGGAGGGAAGAGCTCTAAGAGCCCCCTCAGGTAAAAGAGAGTAGGAGTATCTCTTTGGTAGGAAGTCAAGTGTAAGTTGAGTTGTAGAGCCAGAGAGAGATTGAGAACACCTTGTAATTACAGGCGTTTGCCATTTTTAATATAAACATAAGCAATTTTTCCTGCATGAATTCTGTGTTATGTGAATGTCTGTGAGTGTTCTTTTATGCTATAGATGTATACTGTAGTTGTGCATTTGCAGGAGTTGGTTGGATTTCAGGTGAAGGTCTTTGAGGCTTCATACCAGGAGGGTGTGACAGAACACTGCAGGT
The DNA here is from genome assembly GCA_009831015.1 of Picea engelmannii. NCBI lineage: Eukaryota > Viridiplantae > Streptophyta > Pinopsida > Pinales > Pinaceae > Picea > Picea engelmannii. The sequence goes on from ML793580.1 coordinate 383,707, forward strand.
TCTGATAGCTGTGCACAGAGGTTGCACTTCTGAATTCCGCGGGTTCAGACAAAGACATGCTGCGACACAAGAAATGAAGTCAAAAACTCAGAGAATACCTCAAGGTTGTTGAATACCTTGGAGGCAAGGATGTGTATGAGAGACACAGTTGCAGACATAACTTAGCTGTGAGTTCTGTAAAGCTCTTCCAAGTGGGCATTGAGCACAGGCACAAGGTGTAGTTGGAGGAACTCTGTTATGAGTTCAGACAGAAGCCAGAATCACTAAGGATTATGTGAAGCCCTGCTAGGTGGGCATTGAGCAGGTGCAAGGAGTGCACAGGGGAAGAACTATGCTATGAGTTTAGAAGAAACATAATCACTGAGGATTCTGAAGCTCTGCCAGGAGGGCATTGAGAAAGTGCATAGGTGCACAGAAGAGGACAAAACTGCTGGAAGTTTTTGGAGAAGACACTCTGCCAGGAGGGCACAGAGAAATTGTGCAGACGACACAAGAGAAGAGAACTCTTTGAGTTTTGTGATTTGAAGAAGAATCCACTGAGGGATCTTCACAGGGTTGCTGAACACCCTGAAAGGCTCAAAAAGAAGTTGCTTGAGCAGAAGGATAGCCAGGAGGGCATCCATATTTCTCCATCTGCAGGAGAAAGGAAGAAAGACAAAATCCCTTAGGGGTCTGAGTGGTTGAGAAGCTCAGGAGAGGTAGAAATGTGTGCGCATAAAGACTCTGCATAGGCACATAAGTCAAAGAATCCTTTGAGGATTCGGAAGCAAATCTCAGGAGGAACATCGTTTTCATACGTGCGGCGAAGCTCAGGGTCGATGAGTTCACAGAGGAAAAGGAGGACAAAGGTTGAGGCCTTTGGGAACTGTAAATTCTTCCAAGACTCGGAAGAAAGTGCAAAATCTCAGGAGGGAGAAAAACCGCCGTCAGATCGACTGGAGAAAAAAAGATCTGGACCGTTGGAAGGTTTTCACGTCCAAAGAAGTGCACAGAAGGGGGAGATCATGAGCTGTTGGATCTCTTTCAGAAATCCCGTCAGTCGTCAGATCGGACAGGAGGTGCATGGGGTTTAACCCTTCTCACGCCAGGCATAAGTCTCGACAGGCATCGGGATATCGACGTTCGTGAAATTGGGAGTCACGACGACAAGAAATCAGGAATTTCTATAGGAAAAGTCTCGAGAATGATCTGGACCGTCTGTTAGTGGGGACATGTGGCAGAGATCGAGGCATCAGGAGTCAGGATATCGACATTCCCATGGAAAGGAGATTGGGTAAGTCCACCTTGAAAACCCCGACACAAATCAGGACCGTCCATCAGAGGAGGACGCGCGACAATAATCAGAGCCATCGGGGAAAGTCCCGACAGGAAGTCGTCTATCGAAATTTTGGTCATCGGGATATCGGGAATTCTGGTGACAAGAGGTTTGGGCATTTCAGAATCGCGAAGTCTAAAACCCCGACAAGGTGGAAAGTGTCGTTTAAGGGGCCAGCTGTCAGCATAGCAGAGAATCAGGATTCAAGGGATCGCGAATCCTGAGGACGAGTGCATCTCGACATTGGAAAGTCCAAAACCCCGAAGGAAGGATAAGGTTACGGTCTTATGAAATAGCGGTCACATGGACCAGAGCATAGCCAGGAGGGGCTAAGACCGAAAGAAGCGCATTGACAAATCAAAGTTCGAGAGTTCAAGAGATCAGGAACTCCCGAGATCAAGAAAGAAGAACCCCCGAAACCCGAACTGAGTCGCGAAAAAGTCAAAGGTGTGTGTAGAGGCCGTGACAAGGTGAAGAAAGGACCTGTGGATCGGGTTTTTCACAGGGATTCCCTTGGGAGTCCAAAGAGCCGCTTCAAATCAGAAGGGAATATTGAGCGATCCTTAAAGACTGGGAGGTCAGGCGCAGAGACCCTGCGGGGTATGTAGGAGCGTGCGTCGTGCCATCAACATGCATGATAATTCCATCATTACAATTGGTGAGGTGGATCACAAGTCAAGGTTGTATAAATTCACTAATTTTTCTGACGATGAATCCTCTATTCTACTTACACATAAGGAGATTACTTTGCATGCACCTACAATGCAACATGCATATACTCTTGTTCTTCCATCAGTTTTAGACATCAAAGATGATTCCATACACTCAGATTCTGTACATGGAAATAAGAAGGTAGTACAACCAAATAAGAAGCCAGCGCTGAAACTTCAATATATGCCCAAGAAGGAACATACCACACTTTAGGAAGAAGGCAACCTTGAAGGGAATCTATTGGATTCGAGGAGGACTCTATCTCAGCATGAGGATCCTTCTCATGTATTTTTAGCTGTAGACCCTACGATGCCCATGCATTTCTATATGGTTCAATCTATTGATCCAAAAAAATAAAATAGGGTTGTGGGAAATCCATTATGGCAAGAAACCATGCAAAATAAGTATGACTCACTCCTACAGAACTAGACTTGGAATTTGGTTCCTCTTCCACTAGAAAGGAATATTTTCAGGTGCAGATGGGTCCACAGGATCAAGAGGTACAAGGCCCAACAGGTTGCCAAAGGACTTCATCATATCCATAAATATTTCTACATCTTCACAAAGAATTTTAGTGAGAAGAAGTTTCATACTTTGCAGGATCGTCTTGCAGTGAAGAGCGCAGTTGCCTAGAAGATTCCATTTTCTTCTTTTTATAAATTATCTTTTGAGGGGGGATTTTGTTCCCACATAGTTTTCCCTCTTTCCTCGTTTTTATTTAGCGTTCATTAGTTGCATTGTACATGAGTACCTAAAATGGCCTAGTATTCAAGACTCATTTTTTACTCCATAGTGATGTTCAGGGGGGGTATTGGAGAAATTTTTATTTTCGACACACTAGTTCAGTGGGAGTAACATTAGTTCAGTGGGAGTTAACAGACTAGTTCTATTTTAGACTTTCTAATCTTAGACCATAACTATTATGCATGCATTCCTAATTATAGGATGTCATTTCCTATATGAGTGAAGATCACTCACTCATTGATTATGTCATAATATACATTGATTCTCATTCTTCATTGTGTATCTCTCTTCCTTTTCTTGATAAGCTTTGTTTGTGTATGCTTTAGCTACGTCTCCTGTGCAGTTTTCCATGAAACACTGACACTTTTCACCATGAAAATGTCTTTATTTATAAGTTTTGAGAGGCTCAACCACCTTGAGAATTTTTGGAATTGGTTGAGGATATGGCCCCATTAGTTGTGATTTCTTTCTTATATGAAGCCATGGAGTCATATTTGAGCCAAACTAACCCAACCCATCCATAGTTGTTTTTAGAGGAAAGTGGGACTTCCTCCAAGATTCCATCAACCAACACAACACTCCTTTAAAGTGGACAAAAAAGTGATGTGGTTCCCCCTTAATATGGAAAATAAGTTCTATTTCTCCCTATATATGAGTAGGGGAGTGTTGATATTCCAAAATTTTAAAAATATGATTAATTCCCTAGGTAAAAAACATGTTCTGACTGTCAGATGATGGTTCTTATTCTTATAACATGCTTTATGGGTTGTAGCAAGTGTTTTTATGGTGTCATTTGAGATGCGACACTTAGGAAAAATGAATGCAACACTTACGACACTTGTGCTAATGAAATTACGACACTTACGACACTTGAAAAAATGAAAGTGTGAAACTTTCGACACTGTTGAAGTGAGTAATTTTGATGTGTAATAGATTTCCCCTCAAAGTGTGAAGCCAGAAGAGGAATGTTGATGGCTGAAACACTTTGTAGATTCTTCGAAGAAAGGGTATGGAGTTGAAGAACCTGGTATAAGCTATAGACAACCATCAAACAACATTGATATATGTTCCATCCCCAAGGTAGGAATACCTATGCTCAGAATAAAAGTGACTCAAAGCACGATTGCCAACAAATACACAACAAATCCATGATGATATTGACTAAGGTGATGGCCACAAAATATACAGTGTGGATCCATCGCTCTATGACTTGATCATAGCCACAAAATAATACACAATGGAGCTACAATGTGATAAGAACATAGCCACAGACCAATACAAAGTGGATCTATGTTAAAACATATATATCAGTCGAATGATATCCATCACAACCTCAGTAAAGTGTATATGTAGATGAATACTCAACCTAGTATCTTCATCTCGATCCTATAATAGTACGATTATGTCCATGTGAATAGATTATTTGATGTCAAACATTGAAAAAATCGCTTTATTACTAGTCATTGAGGTATATCATTAACAAGTGCGAGATAAATAACCATTGATGTCGATGACTCTCAAGGTACTTTAATTACAATCCAATGAATGTGAATAATGAGATGAAGTCGAACATTCATGGAATCAATTGGTCAGGGGTCATTGATGTATACCCACTATCAAATGTGAGGAGGCATGCTATTGAGGCATGCAAGTACCAAGGTATTGATGTGTTCCTAAGTATATTTCGTAGATAATTTGATGATTTCGATAGGAAAAGACTCATCGAAGGAGGGCATTGGTGTATCCACCAACAATCGACACGAAAGTTTTCACAGGAAAGTGATAAAAAATGGAATGACATGGGTACGAGAATATCTAATATTGTAGATGGTTGACTTCAGGTGAAAATTTCTCTTGGACACTGTGGGATGACATAATACTTGGCAACATAGACTCGGAGTGGACCAAAACATAATGCGGCAAGTGCTGGGGCATTCTATAGATGGGCCAAAGGAGTAGAAAGACTCATAAGATTGGTTCAGTGTGGAGGAAAATGAATTATCCAAGTGTATGGTGAAGTGAAAACAAGTTTCATGTTCAAGGGTTACCATAAGAGTTTCCTTAAAATATCTCAAGAATTTCAACCCACTTCAATTTTTCAAACATCCAAATAGATGAGTACCTATTTTTCGTTTAACGAGCTCGAGGAGGGTAACACATGCTCGATATAACTCACCTTAAGTAAGTTACTCTTCCTTTGTTTAAGGAAGTAGAAGAAGTAAGGGTTTGTTCCCATACAAGTGTTGATTAAGGTTGGTTGTCATTGATGTCAACCCTTGAAGAAAGCCTTGTAGCACAAAGGTTGAGTAATGGACCCAACATTGTTTGATGTAAAGATGCCTCATTATTTTATTTTCATGATTGATAATAAGTAGAAATGGATGAACTACAAAGTGGTCCCCTTATGGTGAAATCCCTCACGAGAAGACGCTTTGCATATTGAGTTAGCCTAAAAATATGGTTAGAGAACCCATGATTATTTTTGGAATAATGAGATGAACACTAGTTAATTTTTTAGTGAAACTATCCTAGATGGAAATTGATTTTCATGCCATTTTCGGTGGTATGTGGAACGTCACATAACTCCTCATGGTTAGAGAGTTATGGCCATGAGAAGTTGGAGAACCCAGGTTTGGGTAATGGACCCAAGTTTGTTTGATGGATACCGGTATGAGTTTTGATATATTTTCAGGTAATAACATTATATATGGATAGTAAATATCATTCCATTTCTGGTGGTATGTGGAACGTCACATAACTCCTCACGGTTTGAGAGTTATGGCCTTACGAAGTTGGATGACCCTCATATGTCATCTAGAAGCCCCAAAAGGTCAAAGTAGTCAAAGTGGTTTAAGAGATTTTAAAAGGTAAATAATAAATTGAATTGATGAGTGTACTATAATTCAAAGTGAATACAAAATAAATTAATTCAATAATAATTTTAATGGAGAAATTAGAAGTGGGTTAACCTTAAAATAAGGAAAGTGGGCAAAGTGACCTAGAAGATGTTTTTAAGGAAGCTACTTGGAGAGTATAAATAAGAGGCAAGGATCTCTCATTTAAGAAAAACTTGAGCATGTTGAATACCTATAGGTGTCTGAGGTAACCAAAGGATATATAAGATGAATTTATGAGGAAAGTGAAGAAAAGAAGGCCGGAATTCAAGGAAGGATAAATTATTTTGATGATGCTTTCTAAGGTATGTTTTTTTTAGGTCATCTCACCATTTTCGCAATAAATTTTTTTTCTAGAATGAATCAGACCATGAAATTTCTATGACATTGAGGAAACATATCCAAGTATCTGTGGTAAAAATTTCAGCTTGTGGGTCATTTTATTTTTGGAGTTACACTTCGTGGAAAATAGGGTTTGTGGCTAGTCCTAAACCTAGTCAAAAACAAGTGTTTCAGGTAAAAATGTCATAAATTCTTCATAACAGATCCAAATTCAGTAAGACTAAATGTGTTGGTTAGAGTACAATATTTAGTATGTTGTTTAACAGTTTCAAATCATTTCAACAAATATTCTGTGTGAGGCACGCTCTACAAGGTCACTCTCTAGAATAAGCCAACATTCAACAAGGTGTGCCATTTTTTCCATAATTCCTTTTCTGAGAGGTTCCAAGTAGTGACACCTGGAGGAATTTCATAAAACAAACTGAATAAAATTTTGTATCAGTTTCATATTTTTATTCATTACAGGTATGTGATCATATACACGAGGTCTATTACAGAGTTACAAATCATATTTGGATGATGAAATTGATGAGGGATTTTGGTTGAGGTACAATTTGGGTACTTGATTGAGACACGTAGTTTATGAGTTGGCACATACATAAGGTGTATAGTTGATGATGTTGGTACATATTGATGAGTCATAGTTGATGAGTACTTGACACATGATTGGTACATACTTGGTACATGGTTGGTTGCACTTGTTTATGGTACAGGTTGATTACAGATTGTTTGGTATAGGTTGGTGCATGGTTGATGCACTTGTTTATGGTACATGTTGATTACAGGCTGAGGTATAGGTTGATGCATGGTTCAAGTTTATTGGTACATGTTTACAATGATATATCTCACAGTGATGGTGTGACAGTGGTTCCATCATTCTACTTCTACTTCAGGGCGGTTGGATGGGGAAATGATAGTTGGTTGTAGCCACCTTTTGGTTGTAGCCAAAGAACATAGGGGGTTGTAGCCTCCTTCTGGTTGTAGCTAGAGAATTGGGGATTTGGAGATTCCCTCAGGTTGTAGCCTAAGAAACTAGGGGGTTGGATCCTCCTTCCAATTGCAGTTGGAAAACAAAGGAAGTTGGTGCTTCCAATGAATGTAATTCTTCAAGACATATAAGATAAATCATCCCTTGGTTTTCTCCCAATTTGGGTTTCCATGTAAAACACCGGTGTACTGTGTATGTGTGTGATTGTTTATTTCTTATTGCTCATTATTGGATACTAATTCTACATTGATATAACACTTGGATTATTTGGAGAGAAGGGATTATAATTATGCTATTACTGATTCACCTCCCCTCTCAGTAATCCAACAATTGGTATTAGAGCAGGTTCCTTCATAAATTAGTTTAACCACTGAAAGGTAGTTCATGAAGAGTACCAACTCATATAAAAATGGAATACCACACTTTGATGGACAAAAGTATGCTTTTTGGAGCATAAGGATGAAGACATATATACAAGCACAGGGGTTTTAAATTTGGCAATCAATTGTAGATGGATACACAATACCTACAGTTCCACCAACAAATGAAAAATAAGTGAAACTTGGTCAGAATAATTCCAAAGATACAAATGCACTTTTGAATGGTCTCAATGAAACAATATCCACCAAAGTTGCACATTGTAAATCCACCAAAGAGATTTGGGACAAGCTTCGAAATATTTATGAAGGAGATACAAAATTCAAAGCAACAAAACTTAAAACTTATAGAGGTCAGTTCGAACAACTAAAAATGAAGGAAGATGAGAATATTGCAGCCTACTTCTTAAGAGTTGAAAAAATAGTGAATGCAATCATAGGATTGGGAGAAGAAATCAAAGAATCTGTAATTGTCCAAAATGTACTAAGATCTCTTCCTATGAGATTCAACCCTAAGATATCAACACTAGAAGAAAGATTAGATATAAACTCAATAAGCATGGATGAACTACATGGAATCTTCACAACATATGAAATGAGAACTGAACATGAAAATCCAGATGTAAAAGAAGCAGCCTTCAAAGCATCCAAAAGATCAAAGAAAAATAAAAAGGAACAAGAAGAATATAGCAACAACAACGACGTCTCGGAAGATGATGAAGAAGTGGCCCAATTCATCAAAAGAATGAACAAGGGAACCAATGGTAGGTATAGAGGTAAGCTTCCTTTAATTTGTTTTAATTGTGACAGTATTGGTCATTTTGCTAACAAATTTCCTCATAATAAAAAGAGAAATGATGAAGGTTAATCAAAAGGAAAACACACATGTAAAGGTAAAAGAACTACAAAGAAAGATTTCAAGAAAATCTTATGCATCAAGGAAGACATCATATTATCAGATGAAGATGAAATCAGTGACAGTGAGACAAGAAGATTTCTATTCATGGAAGTAAAAGATTTTGACAAAGAAAACTATGAAGAATAATATGAAGAAGCCGAAGAAGGATATGAAGAAGTCAAAGAAAAAATTGAAGAGGCAGAAGTTAACTATCGAGAAGAATTAATGTGTGCCATAGAAGTTATCAGAAGAGAAAAGAATAAAAACAAGAAACTACAAGTAGAACTAGACAAGAAAAAAGACACTAGAGAACTAGAAGAAATGATCACAAGATTGAAGGTTCAAATAGAAGAAGATAAAAGAATTGAAGAATCACTCAAAGAAAAACTAGAAGAAAAGGACAAAATCATTGGAAACTTGGAAGCAAAGATTGTCACACTAAGAAAGGATATTCAAAAGAAAAATATGCCCAATAGATCAAAATTTCTAGATGTCATTATCAGTAGTAAAAAATCTCATCTTGAAAAGTCTGGACTTGGATATAATCAGACAAAAAAGGGACCAAGCTCCAAAACAACAAAGCAAGAAACAAATCCAAAAATATATGCATAAACAATCAAACGAGATAGGAAGATGTATAAGGAAGATTACAAGGGAACTCCTCCATCGAGAAGATTCATATTTCAGAATCAACAACAAACATATAGGCCTCAAGAAGAAGAAGGATTCATAAGATCACCTTCTTTCAGAAGATATTCAACTCCCAGGTATCAAACTATATTTTTTGGTTTATGTTATGCATGTAATAATTTTGGACATAAAGCTGTGAATTGCAGAGCTAACAACAGGAACAGTAACAACTTTGAGAGTCATACACAAAGGGGTTACTCAAGAAGACCTAGTGAAACACAAAGAATAAGTTACAACAAGTTTGAATATTAGAGCACTGAAGTGGAATGTTACAAATGTAACAATTTTGGACACGTGGCCAGAAATTGCAGAATGACAGTCCCTCCTAAAGAACATCAATAGAATAACAATAGTCACAACCAAGAACCTTAGAAAATGACATGGATAAGAAAGCAAGATCAGTATAGAAATGAAGAATGCATAGTCACTCTACAAGCTAAGAAGAAGAAACACGGTTGGTATGTTGACAGTGGGTGTTCAAAACACATGACAGGTGACACAGACAAATTTCTTACATTGCGAAAGGAAAGAAATGGACCAGTCTCCTTCGGAAATGATAATTCAACCAAAATCATTGGAGAAGGCACAATTTGAATTGGTAACAAGAATAAAAATGCACAAAATGTTCTACTAGTAGAAGATATGAAACATAATCTTCTAAGTGTGAGTCAAATGTGTGATCAAGGTCATAAAGTTACTTTTGATTCACAAAACTGTGAGATAATAAGAGAAGGTTCACGGAAATTGGTCGGTACAGCTGCAAGAACTTCAAACAACATATATGTGTTAAGTGAAATTAGAAATGAGAAGTGTTGTCTAGGAAAGGAAGATGAAAGTTGGCTATGACACAAAAGAATGGGTTACATGCATTTTGATAACCTTGTTAAAGTAAACAAAAGAGAATCAGTCAAAGAAATGCCCCAGATATCAAAACCAACCAACACTTTATGCAAGCATTGTCAACAAGGAAAGAAAACAAAGACCATGTTCAAATCAAAGCAATATTCAACAACAAGACCACTAAAAATTGTGCATACTGATCTAGTTGGACAAACTACAACAAAGGGCTTACAAGGTGAGAGATACTTTATGTTATTAGTTGATGATTATACAAGAATGACTGGAGTTTGATTTCTCAAGAACAAGTAAGAAGATTTTGAAAACTTCAAGATCTACAAGGAAATGGTTGAAAATGATATGGATTCAAGAATAGAATTCTTGAGATCCGATAATGGAGGAGATTTCACTTCAAAGGAATTTATGGACTACTATAGTAGTCATGGAATAAAAAGGAAATTCTTCGTTGCTAGGACACCTCAAGAGAATGGAGTTGTTGAAAGAAAGAACAGGACAATATAGGAAATGGCTCGAACAATGCTAATGGATTCTAAATTGACAGATATATTTTGGACACAGGTAGTGTATACAACAATTCACATTCAAAATAGAGTAATGCTCATAAACAACACTGATAAAACTCCCTACAAGCTATGGAAAAGAACACCAACAAATGTGAATCACTTCAGAGTTTTTGGAAGCAAATGCTACATCAAAAAAGAAGCTGGCAGAATGGGAAAGTTTGAATCTCGTTTGGACAAAGAAGTACTTGTTGGTTACTCAAGTACAAGGAAAGCATACAAGTGTTACAATCTAAGATTGAAAAAAAGTTGTGGAAAACATCAACGTAACAATTGATGAAAGAGGCAGACCAGAATCAAAGGAAGAAGAAAACAAATAAATGGAACAAATTTTCGAAGAAGAAGAAGTAGAAGATGAAGTAGAAGAGGAAGATGAAGAGAATCCAACAGAAACACAAGAGCAATTTCAACAAGTATCTCCAAAGACACCTAGCAAACGAGTACGAAAGAATCATCCGTCATATCATATTATTGGAAACAAAGATGCAAGAGTTGAGACTATAAGAAAAATACGTTCACCAGAACAAACACACCTAGTACTCTTATATACAATTGAACCAAACTATTTTTAAGAAACCAACACGGATGAATTTTGGAATAAGGACATGAATGAGGAATTGGATCAAATAGAGAAAAATGACACTTGCGAACTGGTTCCAAGACCAAAGAATAAGAATGTGATCACACAAAATGGGTTTTCAAGAATAAATCAAATGAAGATGGACAAGTTACAAGAAACAAATCTAGATTGGTATGTAAAGGATATGCACAGATTGAAGGAATCGACTTTGAAGAGACATTTTCCCCAGTTTCCAGAATGGAAGCAATCCCGTTTCTTTTAGCCTATGCATGCTCCAAAAATGTTAAAGTATATCAGATGGACATAAAATTAGCTTTCTTGAATGGGGAACTTGAAGAAGAAGTCTACATTGAACAACTAGAAGGATTTCAGTTTTCAGAGAACGCATATTATGTGTGCAAATTAAAGAAGGCCTTGTATGGTCTAAAACAAGCTCCTAGAGCATTGTACTCTAGACTGGATAAGTATCTGCAACAAGCAGGGTTCAAAAAAGGAAGTGCAGACAACAACCTCTACATCAAGGTAAGTGAAGGTGATATTTTATTAATTGAAATTTATGTTGATGATATTATTTTTGGTAGTGATGATGATAGGTTAACCCAGAAATTTGCAAAAGATATGCATAATGAATTTGAAATGTCGTTACTTGGAGAACTATCCTTATTTTTGGGACTTCATATACGTCAAAGCAACCAAGGAATATTTATTTCTCAAACCAAGTATATTAGAGAAATGATAAAGAGGTTCAGAATGGAAGATACTAGTTATCATTCCCATGCAAACCAGTTGCAAGTTGGGAAAATATGATGATTCAAAGTCTACAGGTCATAGGCTATTACAGGTCAATGATTGGCAACCTACTATATGTGACATCATCTAGACTAGATGTAATGCAGGTAGTTGGACAGGTGGCATGATTTCAAGCAACACCAAAGGAGTCACATGTGTTAACAGTGAAGAGGATTTTCAAATATCTCAAAGGAATAGAAGAGTTTGGATTATGGTATCCAAAAGGAAAGGATCTATCACTTATTGCCTACACAGGTGCAGATTGTGTAGGTTGTATTGATGACCGATGAAGCACCAGTGGAGTAACGTTCTACTTGGGTGAGTGTTTAGTATCATGGCTAAGCAAGAAACAATCATCAATATCTTTATCTATTTCCGAGGCAGAGTATATTGCACCAACATCATGTTGTACATAGGTTATTTGGATGAAACAAACTTTGATAGATATACAAGTTGAGTATGATGAGCCCATTCCAATCTATTGTGATAATACAGGTGCCATCAGTATCTCGAATAACCCAGCGATGCACTCCAAGACAAAGGACATTCCAATAAAGTATCACTTTCTACGGGAGTAGGTTGTAGAAAAGAACATCAGAGTTGAGTATGTGGGCACACAAGAACAAGTGGCAAACATCTTCACAAAACCACTTCCACAGGAATCCTTTGAATATCTTCACCAAATACTTGGAGTTATTTCTACTCCAAAATGAATGATATTTGAATGATTATCTTATATGTCTTAGATTTACATGAGGAAGCACCATAAGAGGACATCTCAGTTAGGGGGAGAAACCCCGGATGGAAAGATACATTTTCCATTGATGACAAAGGGGGAGAGATTTATTAGATTTAGAGGACAGAGGCATGGTTCCAGGGGGAGCATGAGTGATATGATTTCAGTATTGCATCAGAGTGTTTCCATCAATTCCAAAGGGGGAGATTGTTGATTAAGGTTGGTTGTCATTGATGTCAACCCTTGAAGAAATCCCTATAGCACAAAGGTTGGGTAATGGACCCAAGATTGTTTGATGTAAAAATGACTCATTATTTTCTTTTCATGGTTGATAATAAGTAGAAATGGATGAACTCCAAAGTGGTCCCCTTATTGTGAAAGCCTTCACGGGAAGACGCTTCGTGGATTGAGTTATCCTAGAAGTATGGTTAGAGAACCCATGATTATTTGTGGAATAATGAGATGAATGCCAATGATTTTTTTAGTGAAACTATCCTCTATGGATAGTGCTTGTCATTCCATTTCCGGTGGTATGTGGAACGTCCCATAACTCCTCACGGTTAGAGATTTATGACCATGAGAAGTTGGAGAACCCAGGTTTGGGTAATGGACCCAAGTTTGTTTGATGGATAATGGTATGAGTTTTGATATGTTTCCAGGTAATACTATTCTATATGGATAGTACATGTCATTTCATTTTTGGTTGCATATGGAATGTCACATAACTCCTCACAGTTTGAGAGTTATGGCCTTATGAAGTTGGAGGACCCTCATATGTCATCTAGAAGCCCCAAAAGGTCAAAGTAGTCAAAGTGGTTTAAGAGATTTTAAAAGGTAAATAATAAAGTGAAGTGATGAGTATACTATAATTAAAAGTGAATAAAAATAAATTAATTCGATAATAAATTTATTGGAGAAATTAGAGTGTTTCCATCAACGCCAAAGGGGGAGATTGTTGATTAAGGTTGGTTGTCATTGATGTCAATTTTTGAAGAAATCCCCGTAGCACAAAGGTTGGGTAATGGACCCAAGATTGTTTGATGTAAAAATGACTCATTATTTTCTTGTCATGGTTGATAATAAGTAGAAATTGATAAACTCCAAAGTGGTCCCCTTATGGTGAAAGCCTTCATGGGAAGACGCTTCGTGGATTGAGTTATCCTAGAAGTATGGTTAGAGAACCCAGGATTATTTGTGGAATAATGAGATGAACGCCAATGATTTTTTTAGTGAAACTATCCTATATGGATAGTGCTTGTCATTCCATTTCTGGTGGTATGTGGAACGTCACATAACTCCTCACGGTTAGAGAGTTATGACCATGAGAAGTTGGAGAACCTAGGTTTGGGTAATGGACCCAAGTTTGTTTGATGGATAATGGTATGAGTTTTGATATATTTTCAGGTAATACTATTCTATATGGATAGTACATGTCATTTCATTTTTGGTTGCATATGGAATGTCACATAACTCCTCACAGTTTGAGAGTTATGGCCTTATGAAGTTGGAGGACCCTCATATGTCATCTAGAAGCCCCAAAAGGTCAAAGTACTCAAAGTGGTTTAAGAGATTTTAAAAGGTAAATAATAAAGTGAAGTGATGAGTATACTATAATTAAAAGTGAATAAAAATAAATTAATTCGATAATAAATTTATTGGAGAAATTAGAGTGTTTCCATCAATGCCAAAGGGGGAGATTGTTGATTAAGTTTGGTTGTCATTGATGTCAACCCTTGAAGAAATCCCCGTAGCACAAAGGTTGGGTAATGGACCCAAGATTTTTTGATGTAAAAATGACTCATTATTTTCTTGTCATGGTTGATAATAAGTAGAAATTGATAAACTCCAAAGTGGTCCCCTTATGGTGAAAGCTTTCATGGGAAGACGCTTCGTGGATTGAGTTATCCTAGAAGTATGGTTAGAGAAACCATGATTATTTGTGGAATAATGAGATGAACACCAATGATTTTTTTAGTGAAACTATCCTATATGGATAGTGCTTGTCATTCCATTTCCGGTGGTATGTGGAACATCACATAAGTCCTCACGGTTAGAGAGTTATGACCATGAGAAGTTGGAGAACCCAGGTTTGGGTAATGGACCCAAGTTTGTTTGATGGATAATGGTATGAGTTTTGATATATTTTCAGGTAATACTATTCTATATGGATAGTACATGTCATTTCATTTTTGGTTGCATATGGAATGTCACATAACTCCTCACAGTTTGAGAGTTATGGCCTTATGAAGTTGGAGGACCCTCATATGTCATCTAGAAGCCCCAAAAGGCCAAAGTAGTCAAAGTGGTTTAAGAGATTTTAAAAGGTAAATAATAAAGTGAAGTGATGAGTATACTATAATTAAAAGTGAAAAAAAAATAAATTAATTCGATAATAAATTTATTGGAGAAATTAGAAGTGGGTTAACCCTAAAATAAGGAAAGTGGGCAAAGTGCCCTAGAAGATGTTTTTAAGGAAGCTACTTGGAGAGTATAAATAAGAGGCAAGGTTGTCTCATTTAAGACACACTTGAGAATATTGAATACCTATAGGTTTTTGAGGTAACCAAAGGATATCTAAGCCAAATTTCTGAGGAAAGTCAAGAAAAGAAGGCTGAAATTCAAGGAAGGATAAATTCTTTTGATGATGCTTTCTAAGGTATGTTTTTTTTTCCAGGTCATCTCACCATTTTTGCAATAACTTTTTTTCTATAATGATTCAGACCATTAAATTTCTATTCCATTGAGGAAACATATCTAAGTATATGTGGTAAAAAATTAAGATTGTGGTTCATTGTATTTTTGTAGTTACACTCTGTGGAAAATAGGGTTTGTGGCTAGTCCTGAAACTAGTCAAAAACAGGTGTTTTGGGTAAAAATGTCATAACTTCTTCATAACAGATCCAAATTCAGTAAGACCAAATGTTTTGGTTAGAGTAAAGTCTCTAGTATTATGTGTAAAAGTTTCATATTAATTCAAAAAATATTCCATGTGTGGCACGCTCTACAATGTCACTCTCTAGAATAATCCAGAATTCAGCAAGGTGTGCCATTTTTGCCATAACTCCTTTTCTGAGAGGTTCCAAATAGTGAAAGTTGGAGGAATTGCATAAAACACACTGAATAACATTATGCATCAGTTTCATATCTTTATTCATTACAGGTATGTGATCATATACACCAGGTCTATTACAGAGTTACAAATCATATTTGGATTATGAAATTGATGATGGCTTTTGGTTGATGTACAAGTTGGGTAAATGGTTGAGACAAGTAGTTGATGAGTTGGTACATATATAAGGTGTATAGTTGATGATGTTGGTACATATTGATGAGTCATATTTTATGATTACTTGACACATGATTGATACATACTTGGTACATGGTTGGTTTCACTTGTTTATGGTACAGGTTGATTAAAATTTTTTTGGTACAAGTTGGTGCATGGTTGATGCACTTGTTTATGGTAGATGTTGATTACAGGTTGAGGTACAAGTTGATGCATGGTTCAAGTTTATTGGTACATGTTTATAGCGGTATATCTCACAGTGATAGTGGTTCCATCATTCTACTTCTACTTCAGGGTGGTTGGACGGGGAAATCACATGTGGTTGTAGCTACCTTCCGGTTGTAGCTGGAGAACATAGGGGGTTGTAGCCTCCTTCTGGTTGTAGCCAGAGAATTGGGGAGTTGGATCTTCCCTCAGGTTGTAGCCTGAGAAACTAGGGGGTTGGAGCCTCCTTCCAGTTGCAGCTAGAAAACAAAGGAAGTTGGTGCTT
>ML793580.1:400014-429257 GCA_009831015.1 Picea engelmannii
GGGGGTTGTAGCCTCCTTCTGGTTGTAGCCAGAGAATTGGGGAGTTGGATCTTCCCTCAGGTTGTAGCCTGAGAAACTAGGGGGTTGGAGCCTCCTTCCAGTTGCAGCTAGAAAACAAAGGAAGTTGGTGCTTCCAATGAATGAAATTCTTCAAGACATATAAGATAAAGCATTTCGTGGTTTTCTCCCGATTTGGGTTTCCAAGTAAAACACTAGTGTACTGTGTATGTGTGTGATTGTTCATTTCTTATTGCTCATTATTGGATAATAATTCTACATTGATATAACACTTGGATTATTTGGAGAAAAAGGATTATAATTATGTTATTTCTGATTCACCGCCCCTCTCAGTAATCCAACAACAAGCCCTTCAATGTGTATTTTTTTTAGTCTAGAGAAGGAAAAATTGGCTGTTTTTCATAATTAGGGAGTTTGAAAATAACTTAAATAAAACTCTAAGGTTTTCCTTTTTCGTAATTTAGTCTTCGAGGTATGAAAAAGTATAAAATAATATGACAGAGAACTCTTCTAGCTGATATTGACTAGACATTCATTTTTCGTAGTTAGTCTGTTGGGACCAAAAAAAGGGATAAACTACCTCCCACTAGATGACTCTTCATATTTTAACGAGCTCGAAGTACGAAGGAGTTTGGTCGATAGAGTTATAAGGTCATCAAAAGGTTCTGCTTCATATATACCTGCGTAGACAAATCATTCTGAGCAAAAATATCATCATTCATTTTAGAATCGATGATAAATGGGAAAAATAAAAAAATAAACATTGTTAATGTGAAAAGGGGTTAAATTACTTTAATTTAGAAATGGTATTCAAATTAGGCTAAAAACCAATTCATTTTCACCTTTCACTTTGCAATTTTCCCTTTTCTCTTGAGTTTTCCATCTTTTGGAGTGATTCTTATGGCGTTGATTGTGAGAGATACCAGAGACCATTTTCAATTTCGTTAGGACCAGGTTGGTGGTCTAATCTCTCTCATCATTTTGCATTCTTTATTTTTTTTAATTTTTGTGCTTATTTCATTGGTTTTGGCCCTTTAGGAATCCCCATAGCGTAGAACTAGATCACCGCTCCCTTAGGTCATCGAGGGGAGAACAAATTCATATTTAAATGCCCTAGTGTCCCCTTTTAGGGCACACTAGCTCTCTGATTTGGTATTTAGGGGTGTGCTGGGCACAAAAATAAAAAATAAATAAATAGTTTTTGCCTATGAAAAATAAGTTTCCCTCTTTGAAAATTTGACTAATGTTTTTTTCTTGTTGGTTTGCAGGTTCTCATTGGCCAAAATGATCAAATGGAAGGAAAGAGAGCATGGGTTTTATGATATGGATGCTTTGAAAAACCCTCAAGTGAGGACAACTCTTCAGAACTACAAATTGTTGAAATATTTAAAGCTACAAAGCATGAGGAAGGAAGTCCTTCTACTTGAGAATTTGATTGGACTATGGGGCAGTGATGAGAAAGAATTTCGATTGAGATCTCATATGTGTTTGAAAACACATGTATTCCAACAGAGGATGAACACCTTCAGTAACCACTCACGTAACCAGATCAAAGATCAACACATTGATGTTTTCACGTGGTAAAACACCTACAGGGAAACATCCATGGCCCCAACCAACATGGCCACTTGGAGCAGTTTATTAATGCAAAGAAAAATATTACAACAAGATTTTACAAGAGATTTTCTCACAATCGATCACCGACAAATGACCCTCCATGCTCTTTAAATAGAGATCACGGACCAATCAAGTGTTAAGCCACAGATCAATGGTTGTTAATATCGAGGAGCGTATGAACCGTCAGATCACTCTATGTCAGGAACATATCGTGACCATCAGATTTCCTAACTACAAATGCATACTAAATAAGCACACTAGAAAACACACTTTTACCTAATGAAACAATAGACCAAGTAGATCTTAACTAAGTCCTAAGTGTCTAAATGTCCAAACATCCCCCCTTAAGAACAACTTGGGATAGGATTGAAGGATTTACAATAGTGACACAATAGGAGAAGGAAGGAGGAATTAGATCCTATCCCCCCTTAATGACAACTTCCTGAACTCCTAACATAGATCAAATTTTGGAAAACTTTGCTTCTGTAAGAGACTTTGTGAAAATGTCTGCAACGTGATCTTCTGTAGGGAAAAATAGCACTTCAATAACTTGATCATGAATGAGCTTTCTGATGAAGTGCATGTGTAGCTCGATGTGTCTTCTACGCTGATATTGAACTGATTCTTTGGCGATCTTGATGGCACTCTGATTGTCACACCAAAGGATGGTTAGATGCTAGTGCTAGAATCCAAACTCTGAAAGGATCTGTCGAAGCCATAGGGCTTCCTGACTTGCATTTACTGTTGCTTGGTACTTTGCTTCTGCTGAAGAAAGTGCAATAGCCTATTGTTTCTTACGGGCCCAAGTGATAGGTCCTGAACCAAGGCTAAAAACATAACCTGCAATAGACTTCTGATCATCAGGGTGGCTGACCTAATCTGAATCAGTGAAACCAACCAATAAAGGAGTCCCCCCTGAACTGTAATGTATCCCAAACTGAACTATACCATGAACATAGAAAAGTATCCTTTTAGCTGCTTTCCAATGGATTTCATAGGGCATTTTCATATATTAGGAAACACAAACAACAACAAAAGAAATATCAGGACGGGTATGAGTCAAGTATAAGCGGCTACCAACTAACTGACGGTATAGGGTGGAATCAACTTCAGGAGAAGTATAGGTGGCAATAAGCTTGACTCCAGACAGGAATGGAGAAGGGGTTGGTTTACAATCGTCCATGTGAAAGCAACGAAGAAGGTCACAAGCATACTTAGACTGGGAAAGAAAAATTCCTTTATTCGTTTTCAGAACTTGGAGGCTAAGGAAATAGTGCAAAAATCCTAAGTTTGTCATTTCAAATTTCTTCCTAAGGCTGGTTTTCACATGGTTTAAAAGTTTTGAGTCACTACTAGTAAGGATAAGGTCATCAACATAAAGGACAAGTATTATGAGATGGCTTCCTACTTTCTTGGTATAGATATTAGGATTAGAATGGCATCTAGAGAGTCCAGTGGCAATAAGAAAGATATCCATTTTGGCATACCAAGCTCGGGGAGCTTGCTTGAGACCATAAAGAGATTTCTTGAGGTGACAAACAAGTCTAGAGTCATTCTGGACATAGCCAGGAGGTTGTTCCATGTATATTTCTTCTTGCAAATCTCCATGCAAGAAGGCGGATTTAACATCCATTTGATGGACCTCCCATTTATGTGAGGCAACAAGGGCAAGCACAAGGTGAATGGAATTCATTTTTTCTACAGGGCCAAAGGTTTCATTATAGTCAATTCCTTCAACTTGGGAAAATCCTTTGGCAACTAACCGAGCCTTGTGTCTTTCAACACTTCCATCTGATGCATACTTAGTTATGTAGACCCATTTTCATCTAACAAGTTTTCTTCCTTTTGGAAGAGGTACAAGATCCCAAGTATCATTTTCCATTAAAGAATGATACTCTTCATTCATTGTTGTATCTCAATCTGGATGACCTGAAGCTTTTGCAAATGTCTCTGGATTATGAGTTTTTAAAACTTGAGCCAAAAGAGAAGAGGCTTGCTGGATCTGTGAATGTGTCCGACGCTGATTTGAAGGATCATTGACAAGATCACCAACTGCTTCTTGTGTTCAACAGACCCATCTAGGAAGTGATGGAGATGGTGCTGGTTCAAGTTCAAAGGAATCATCTGGAGGAGGGTGAGAAGGTGGAGGTGGAGTTTTATCCTCACTGTCATCATCTGAAGAAGAAACCAGATCATAAGAAGGCACAAACACCGAAGATGGGCCGCAGGCCAAAGAAGGCACAACCGTCGAATTAGGCTCGCAGGCTAAAGAAGGAACAAACACCAAATTAGGCTCGTAGGCCAAGAGATTTTCATCAAATTTAACATCTCTTCTAACAATAATTTCATTACAATCTGATTGAATAATTTTGTAACCTTTGACATCTTCAGAATAACCAACAAATATAAACTTATCACTTTTAGGCTGCAATGCTTTCCTTTTCTCATCAGGAATGTGAGTCCATGCTATACTCCCAAATACACGAAAGTGACTTACATCTGGTTTAATTTTAGTCCAAGCTTCTTCCAGTGTTATATTTTTAAGAGTCTTTCTAGGAGTGTGATTTACTATGTAATTTTCATAGTTGATGGCTTCCGCCCAATACTTTAGATTTAATCCCTTCGATTGGATCCTACAATTATCCATTTATTTTAATGTGTGGTTCTTTCTCTCAACAACACCATTTTATTGTGGTGTATATGGAACAATGTGTTGCATTTGGATTCCCTGTGTAGTGCAGTAACTTATAAAATTATTGTTCACATATTCACCTCCATTATCTGTTCTTAACCTTTGAATTTGATGTCCAGATTGCTTTTCTACAAGGGCCTTGTAGGCTAAAAAATTTTCAAAAATTTCGCTCTTAAGTTTTAAAAAGTAAATCCAAGTACGTTTGGAAAAGTCATGAATGAAAGTTAAGAAATAATTACACCCAGAAAAAGAAGGAGAAGAAAGTGGACCACACAAATCACTGTGAACAAGCTGCAAAGGACCCGAGGCATGCCAAGAGGCACGTTTGTCAAAACTGTCTTGATGATGTTTTCCAAGAACACAACCGACACAAACACCATCTTTGCATGAAACAAAAGGAAGAACAATCACCATATGTTGATTACATAGTTGCTACAATGAGCGATAGTTTAGATGACCAAACCGCTCATGCCAAAAATTTTCTCAAGTCATCGCTATGAGAAACAAAAACTGATGAAAATGATGATGACCCAAAGTTGTCAAATTTGTACAGCCTGGTAATATCATCAACAATTCCAATTGCAAGAACATGTTTAGGATCTTTTAGATCCTTGATTACAACTTGGTGAGGTGAAAACTCTACAGTTTTACCGTCACCTGAATGAGTGATTTGATATACTGATAGAAGGTTACAAGAAATACTTGGAACACATAATACATCATTGAAATGTCCATTTTCTACTTGAACTGTTCCAGATCCTTCAACACTAAGAGATCTATCATCACCAAAAAATATTTGCTTGGTGTTACATTCATTTAGAGTAGAAAATATGGCTCTATCCTTAGCCATATGATAGGATTCTCCAAAATCAATAAGCCACTCATCATAAGTAGAAGTAGAAGTAGAATTTGTATTGAAGGAGAAACCATAAGCAAAAAGTGCATGCCCATGAGAAGAAGAAGAAGAAGTAGAATCAATACTGATGTTTTTCTTCTTCATTGCTACTTCTAAAGCTGCCATATTCTTGAAACATTTGGACTCATCATGACCATATTTATCACAAAAGTTGCAATGTCTGTTAATATTCTTATTTTTATATTTTGATCCTTTGTCTCCATTAGGAGAAAAAGCTGTCTGAGTGGGTTTTTGACTCTTATATTGCTTGTTGTTGTGGCAAGGATGTTGCTTCTTTGGATTCTTGGGTTTATCTTTTTGATGGACAACTAAGGATTTGTTGGAGGTACCTACAGTGCTGATCACTCCAAGTTGTACTAGCTTATCTTTCTCTCTAATCAAATAATCAAAAAGTTCTCAAGACTGGGTTTTTGATAAGATGCCCCTACAACCTCTTGTATGGCATAAAAGGTAGATACAAACACAAAATATGCACTACCTAGATTAGAAATAATAAGATAGATGCAACGATCTCTGTCTATCTTTATCTTACATTCTTCACATAAAGTTCTGAGTGTTTTAAACTTGGATAGATAGTATTCAATGCAAGAAAAATCACTTGGACTCAACGTTAGTACTTGATTTTCTAACTGTTGTGCTCGAATAATATTTTGTTTACCAAACATGGATTCAATATTTTCCCAAGCTTCTTTGGGTTTATCAATTGATTGAAGGTGGAACCTTAAATAATGAGAGATTGACATTCTGATTAATCCATGTGCTTTGTCATTCCTATTATCCCATTTGTCTTGCTTATCAACATCAATGGGTGTTGTTTCCTTTCCCAAGGTAATCCGATACAAACCTTTACTTCTTAATAAATCCTCCATATGGGATTTCCATTGGAAGTAGTTGGTATTGGTAAGTAAGAGATTACTTGTAGAATCCATATTAAATATGCAGATAATATTGATTTAAAAATTGAAATTGATGATCTGAATGGAAAGAGTTCAAAAAGTTATGCAGTTTTAAAAAACATGACACTGAAAACGAAATTCAGATGTGAGAGTTATGCCCTTTTAAAAAAAGGCATAAACAATAACCAAAGGACCACGTGGTAGTGTAAGTTGCTTTATGAAGTGACCCACTTTTATAAAGAGAAGTGGGGCTTACTTTTACAAAGAAAAGCTGCATGCAAAATAAATAACTCTAAAATAAAATAGTAAAGCTACTTATAGTGATTCACTTTTATACTTGAAGTGAAATACACTTTACAATTTTAGCATGAACTTTTTCAAAAAAAGTAACAAAAGAGAGACTTGAACTCAAGACCTCTTACTTAATAAGGTGACTTTTAACCAAATGGTATAACAAAACATATTGTAATGTTCAAAAGGAGGATTGGGGGTGTATGATGCTTCTTTTTTAACAAAACATTTTATGTATGATGCATCTCTGATTATAGTTTGATTTGGATATATTGTGTAAACATTCAATGCAAAGGCTCTTGTTTCTATATTACTCTCACCACTCTTTGCACACATTCACGCGGCTAGTTGGACATCATAGGGGACCCACAAAACCCCCATTGTTCACGATGTTTGCTAAACCTCCCTCCTATATTAGGGGGAGTGTCTAGTCCTTCCCACTCATCGACACCTCCTTCACACACACTCCTGTGAGTGCTATTGTTTTAGGGTCAGCTTTGCTTGGTTATACATTACTTGGGTCCACTTCCCAAGGTCATCCGTTCACCCGCTGTCCTTTACACAGAAGCAGGGGACAAACTTCCTCTCAAGGAGGAAGCACCAACCCACCTAGCCCCCCTCAAGGGTTAGGTTCACAACACACTCACACCATGGCCGGAGCTAATACTCCCCCCCCACTGCAGATTCCATATTTGGCCTCTCTCAACATACCAGATCTCAACAAACTCACCAATGACCCTATATTGCATGATCCCACATGGCCTGCAATGCCCAACAAACTACCTTCAGACATACCAAAGTTTGAAGGAAAGGCAGGCGATGACCCTACCAACCATGTCATGACCTTTCAACTATGGTGCTCCTCCAATAGCATTATGGATGATTCCATCAGACTACGATTATTTCAACGCACACTCACTGGCCCATCGGCCAAATGGTATGTAGAAGAAAAATCAGGGTCCCACACAACTTTTGAGTCATTGGCCAAAGCATTCTTGACCTTATTCCAATTACCCATCCACCATGACAATGGTCTAGAACTACTTTCTAATTTCAAACAGATCTCAACCACACATATCGCTGACCACATTCACGAGTGGCGTAGGTGACGTAGTTTGTGCAAAGAAGAAACCACCAAGCAACAGTCTCTCGACTGGTTTCTTAGATCACTTGTCTCTCTCCTCGGTAAGGATGTACCTTCCACCTTCCCTCAATCTGAAGAGGAAGCCATCAGTAAGGCCCAACAATATGACCTCATCTATGCACAGTCAGGGTACTTATACACTGTACTTCCTGATCTTCCAAAACCTATGCCATTTGGCCAAGAGAAACCTGGGATGTCTCACTCAGCAGACAGATTGATTGGTACCACCACTCACCATGGTACACAACCCCAACCACCACCGATGTATGGCACACCTCAATACCCGCTGGCATATAGGGGCACTCCATATTACCCCCCACCCCCTTACCAACAATCATACCCTATTGCTATACCTCCACCCATCAGTGGACATCCGCCGACACCCCCCATACACCCACCTATTCAAACAAACTCTGGTACCCCATCTACCTCAGCTTATAGTACTAGTGAAATCACTATGCCTTCCTATGTACCTTATGGATAGCTACCACCACAAAATCCATACTTCCCATTTCCTGGTCCCCCACAACCCATGGCTCCCCCACATCCTAATGCGGGGGTGAATTTTGTTCAACCCTCTGTCATTCAACAATACCAAAATTTTGAATAACTAAATATGGCTAATCAAACCCATTCGTTGAAAAATTCCAAGAAGAAAGGATGGAACATGAATAACAACAACCTAGGTCAAGGCGAGAATCAACCCCCACAACACCAATCCATTGGGGGCAACCAGAACCAAGGTAACCAAAACCCCCAAGGGGGCAATAATAATAAAAGCCAAGGGCAAAATAACAATAATGTTAAAACCAACTTCCCTTGTGCCCTTTGTGGTGAGTTCGTCCATTACACTCATCATTGCCCCCAAATCGTTGATTTCAAATGGTTGAAAGAATCTGGTAGTCTTCCCCATTCTCCAGCACTGCCTGCCCCTCAGCAGGAACCACAACAATACATGCAACAACCCCCTCCTGCCATGTTGTAGAATCCTATTCCACATCAAGGTGTGATAAACACCTAACAAGACCCACAACATCCTCCACCTTAGGTGGGACAATACCTCAACCCCAACAATCCAATAGATCACACAATTCTCCTCACTAGTGAGGAAGAAATCCTTCTGCAAACACGCAATCATCAGTATCATACACCACTGAGTCTCCTCCCATCCCTCCAGAGACAAACCCTACACTGACGGGACCCCCTTTGGTGATTCCTCACCCTTCCACTGAACCACCGCTTCGCATCCCTCAACCCACAACCCACAGGCTAGGGCAGCTCATAACTATAGTTTGGTAGACGACTTAGCACAATCCCCGGCTGCCATGTCAGTATTGGAGGTCCTACAGACTTGTCCTACTCAGCGGAAATCCTTACTTTCTACCTTGGGGGAAGTCGACCCCACAGATACCCGACTCATTACCTTTGATCTTGACAGCGGAGAACTTTGCCTTCTCGCCTTGATCACTTTTCAAATACCAATAAAAATACGGAACATCACAGTTCATCGGTGTATCAGTGATGAAGGTGCATCTACATGCATTATGTCCAAAATGGTATCGCAGAAGCTTGGTTCCCCCAAACTCATACCCTCTGCCATAACTTTACGAGCTTATGAAGAGCGACCATCGTCTCCTGAAGGGCTCTTCCAAAATTTCCCCGTCGAACTAGGGGGGAAAACTATTCTCATCGACATCGAAGTTATCGACGCCCCACTCGATTATAATATCCTGTTCGGTCGTAGCTACATGTACGCTATGAAGGCAGTGGTATCTTCCGTCTTTCAGACAATGATGTTCCCCCACAATGGGAAGATCGTTATTATTGACCAAGTCTCACATTACGAGCCTAATCCATCTACCAGCATCGATAACATTCTTCCTCTCATCCACACAAGCCACGACGCATATCCACTCGTCGAGATGGGTCCTGGGATTTTTAAAGATCCATCATTGTTAGGAACTTACCATGGAGCACCACCACTTCTTCATCCTTCTAATCAAGTATGCATCATATCATGTAATGGAACTCACGCAGAGGATACCCTTCCTCCTATAGAGGCTTCTATCATATCTGACGTCCCACTCATCGCAGAACCCCCCCTCAAGAACCTCCTTCACACTCATTGGCCCCACCAGTCCACGATTCCACCTCTCCCCAAGGACATATTCCAGTTTGGGAGACATTTCCCCAAACCATAACCCAAATTCCCTTCTTTTACCCCCCACCAGGCATCGAAGCTTCTCAGGTAGCCGCAACGCTCACCCTACCTAATATGGTGTTAGCAATTCTCGTTTGGTATTTACACCCACCAGAGATGGTCCCTCGACCATCCCTTTCCCCCAAAAAAGAAGGAATCCCCATGAGGATTCCCATACTTACCCCCACCACACCCCCACTCACTAACCCCCTTGCCACAGCTGGGGGCAGGAGAAAGAAGAAGGAGCCCATAGCTCCCCTTCTTCCACACATCCAACCTCCTTGCGCACTATGTGAGAAAGAGGGACACCAAACCAACAACTTCCCATCTCTACCAGAGTTATGAAATTTGATTCCACTCAATCACACTCCCCCAACACTCGCCACTACCTCCAGTCCTGCCACTACCACCCCCCCTTCCAGTAGTAAAGGGTTGTGGACCAAATACACTTGTGCTATATGTTCAGAGTATGGCCATTATACCCACCATTGCCCTGCACTGCCACGCTTTTGGTAGACATTAGCCACAGTACGCCAGAGCTTCCAGAGCAACCCCAGTCCTGCTACACCCTCCTCAACAAATATCACTGACATCTGTTATGTCACCACTTTAGTCAATGAACGTATGAGATGCCCTTTCTCTCTCTGCGACTCATTAGCTCATTTTACATACTAGTGTCCTATGATCCTTGAATACAGGCAACGTTAATTGACTCGACTTCACCGACCCGCAGAGTCGATAATTGACATTACTTCATCACTAGAGGATCTTCATGTCATTTATCTCGAACCCAAGGCCCTTCCAACGCCTCCCTGGTTCTTAAAAAACTTATTTGAGGATTCACCCCCCAATCCCCCCAACTCTTCCGATCATTCCCCTACGGATATTTTACACCCAACTACCACGGGTACCCCTCAGTACTTTAATATATGGTTTATGTCAAGTGAACCCTCACCATCTCCTAACATTGTTCCCCCTGCTTCTTCCTCACCAGGGGGAAACCACACAACCACTATCACCGATATCACTCCTCATGACCCCTTGTATTCCTGTCACTTCCAATGCGATGAAGAAACACTCGAAGAGTTAAACCATCTAGACTCTCCCTAGGATGCGCTACACCACCACACACTCTTCTTTTCATAGGAAGCCTCCACGCCTCCTAACCAACACCCCATTTACACGATCGAAACCAAGGATTTTATCCCATCAGGGCCTATCGACTGGTTCAAAAACCCCATTCCTTCCCCGGATGCTTTTGAAGAAGGCAACATGGCCAACATTTCCCCAACCATTAAAATCGACATTTCCATCAAAAATGGCATCGTCAAAGAAATCACCATCGGAGTTGCTTGCACTCCTCAGAAAATCACTGCATATAAATCCCTCTTCCAAGAATATCGGGATATTTTTGCCTGGTCTTACATGGAAATGCCTAGCCTCGATCCCTCTATCATCGAACATCGCATCGACACTTGACCCGACATTACACCAGTTCATCAAAAACAATCACCGCTACACCCATCCAAAGCTACGGCCATCAAAGTCGAAATTGACAAATTACGCATTGCCGGGTTTATTTACCCCATCACTTATACCTCATGGGTTTCCAACCCTGTACCCGTTAACAAAAAATAGGGCAATATCCGCGTTTTCAAAGACTTTTGCGATATCAATCACGCATGTCCCAAAGACAAATTTCCAATGCCTTTCATCGATCAAATTATCGACAACTGCACAAGCCACGAGGCTCTATCCTTTATGGACGGATTCTTTGGTTATAATCAAATTCAAATTCACCCCGTCGATCAATGTAAAACCACATTCACTACCCCTTGGGGTACTTTTGCATATCGTGTCATGCCTTTCAGCTTAAAGCATGCCGACACAACTTTCCAGTGGGCTATGACATACATCTTTCACGATCTGGCTCATATCATCCTCTCCTACTTGGACGACCTCACAGCTCGCTCCAAGAAATGCACCTAGCATCTTGATGATTTACGAATCATCTTTCCAAGGTGTCGTCAGTACAACATCTTCTGGAATCCTCTCAAGTGCATGTTCTATGTCACCGCAGGGTGCCTCCTCGGCTTTATTGTTTCCCAAAGCAGTATTACTGTGGACCCCCTCAAAGTCCAAGCTATCACCAAAATTCCACCTCCCCGAAATTTACGTCAACTTCAGAGCCTATAGGGAAAAGATAACTTTCTTAGACACTTTGTCCCAGATTATGCCATACACGCACATGGTTTCCTTCACTTACTACGTCACGACATCCCATTTCACTGGGACGACCATGCCCAACAGTCATTTGATGATCTTAAAACAACACTTTCAAATGCACCTTTAATTAGTGCACCTGACTACAATCGCGACTATATCCTCTACGTATCAACATCAGCTGTATCAGTAGCCGACATTCTCATCTAGCTAGGTGATGAAAATTGTGAGCATGTCATTTATTACATTAGTAAAAACCTCTCAGGTCCACCCTTGAAGTATAAACACGAAGAGAAACTTGCTCTTGCAGTCGTCCTCGCAGTCCAGAAACTGTGCCACTACATTCTACTTTGCACAACAAAGGTCGTTGCAGATTCCAACCCTATGCAGTACTTGCTTAGTCGTTGGCAATTTAACGAAAAATTTGCTTGATGGATTGTTATCCTTCAGGAGTACGACCTCGAGTTATCAACACCTAAAAGTAAGAAGGCCCTGGTTCTCGCTGAACTTGTCATGACCCTCCCCTCTGACACCACCAGTGCCCTTGTCAACACCGACTTTTCCGACGAACATCTCTTTTACATCACTTTGAATGAACCTTGGTACGATGACCTCCTCGTCTATCTCCGAACTAAAAATTTCGGTAACCACCTTTCACGAGATGATCGTCATCGTATTCGCCATCAGCCCCCCCACTACCTCCTCATCATAGACATCCTATACCGGTGGGGAGTCGACACCATTCTTCATCGGTGCCTGACTATTGACGATTCTGTTCTATGGGATTATCGAACGGCTGTGAAAACAGCTACTGGTTTCACACCATTTCATCTAGTCCATGGGGTTGAGGCTACTCTTCCCATTGAGTGCGAAATTCCCACTTTACGCACCTCAATTGAGCTATTACCCGACACTGCTCCAATGGAGCAGTGCTTGCTGAACTTAGAGTCTCTAGATGAAGATCGTCGATCTTCCTTACAGAACAACGAGGTAGCTAAAAAATGATCCAAGGCTACCTTTGATCGACATGTCAACCTTCACTCATTTCGCGAAGGCGACCTCGTCCTGGCTTACGATATCGCTCATGATACCGTTGGCCATTGCAAATTCGAGTCACTCTGGCATGGACCATACATTATCCAACATTGCCTCACCAAGGGTGCATACATCCTAGCCTCCCTTGAAGGCATCTCTCTCAAAGAACCCATCAACTGGTTGTATCTCAAGAAATTTTACGCTTAAAATGTAGTCATTCTACTTTAGGTAATTTCTTTTATAGCGTTTTTTCTTTTTTCCCTCCCTCATGTCTAAACTATCCTTTATGCTATTGATAGATGCTTCCTCCACCAGCCTAACACATCAGTTACACCGACGGTGCCAGCTGTTGGACACAAAATCTCGCTTCAGCTGCTTGGGCTCTCTACACCCCCTCACATGACATGCTCCATTCGAGCGACATATGTTTGGGTTTAGCAACCAACAACCAAGACGAATACACCATTGTCATTAGCCTTCTGGCCGATGCACAACATCATCATATTCGTCACCTTAGCGTCTTCCTCGACTCTCAACTAGTCGTACTCTAGCTCAAAAATGTGTACCGCGTCCTTGATCCTTGTCTCTTTCGCAAATACCTGTAGGTTAGAATTTTATCTCGACATTTTGATTCCATTACATTTACACATATTCCAAGACAATTGAATCAAATTACAGATAACCTAGCTAATATTTTGTTAGACTGGCATATATCACATCAAGCTATCTCTACACATACATAAACATATAACACAAACTATCATCACATATATAGATTAGACATCATCAAAACATTAACAAAACACATGTAAACACCACATAGATCTCACAAATGTATACTCATGTATATATCAAAAGGTCCACAGTGCCATCCAACTGTTTACATACAAAAATATAACTATCCGCAGGCCAATGAAGCACCTCGGTACAAAAATGGTCTCACTAGCCTATATACAAAAAATATATATACATCAATGCATAAGAGCACCACTCACGGTGCCTCTAGAGCACCACCGCTTGCTCCTCCCTCAGGCGGTGGTGACCCACCACCACCTGCCTTAGGCAGTGGCGACCCACCGCCACCTGCCTCAAGTGGTGGTGGTCCCCCCCCTACTGGCCCCTCCTGCCCCGACGACAGTCATCCGGTCATCATCGCAGTAGCCACTGCGTCTCGTCGTACTATGGCCTACCATGGCAGCGGCACCCCCACACATTGCTCCAGGATACCCTCATCCTGGATGTGAGACCATATGCCCCCAGGCACATCCTGTAACACCGCCTCCAGATGACGACGTATGTCCTCAAAATCTACTCCGGCAGTCGTCGGAGGAGCGTGTGATGGCCTAGCACCAAGGTCATCAAACCGACGTCTCCTCGCTACCCTCTCTGGCTCAGCTGGTCGCACCATGGTGTCCTCACACCGACGTGTCTCTCCCCGCGACAGTCTCTCCGGCTCCTGCCGAGCCGACGCTCTCTGCAACTCCACCTCGTGCCCGCAAGGTGCCACATCTGCACATGCAAATAAACAACATATAGTATCAACATCTATATCATATACATATGAAATTCTATCTCAAAAAATATAAAAATATACACATCAACATCATCCACATACTTCGGCGGTCAAAAACCTCCCCTGGAGGTAGCACCATGTCCGGATCATCTTGGAAGTCAACCCCGGCATAGGGGTACCGTAATATCACCTGCGACATCTGCCTCCATACCTGCGTCGCCTCTGCAGTGAAGAAGTGGCCACCTTCACCACCACCATGGTGAAGCAACATAGTCGACCACCGCCTCAGCCACGACTCTCGCGCCCCAGACGCACCCAATAGAATCATAGGGCGCAACATCGACACCCTCTCCAGAAACCAGGCCACCAGGATGGACCCGAAGGCAAACTCCCCCGTATTCATGGACCTATAGTGGTCCAACTGCCCCACCATTCTCGAGTGTAGCGTAAGCCCCCAGGCGAAATGCTTGTCGACCAACACTCTCTCCATCACCATCAGCTGGCCACCGTTGATCCGCTGCGTCGCCAGTGAACCATACACTCTCACAATCATCGCTAATATGCAACAATGTGTTAGGGAATCCATCGCCCCGATGCTCACCACTGTGCTAGACATATAGTTTGGCCCTGAACAATATCTTCAACCCACCGTCGCGAGCGGTGTATCCCTAGGAATCAGCGACTCCGCCGGTAGGGGCGTTCCCTGAAATGGGAGCCCAGTTAGAAAATACACGTCCTCCACCGCAGTGAAGGGAATCTTCTCTCCCTGCACTATGAAGAAGTGCAGGTCCGGACTCCACAGTCGGATAAGAAACTGCAGGAGATACTCCTGCGCCCGTATCAAGGGGCACTCAAATAACTTCAGTAGCCCACAGGCTGCGAAAGTTGCATGTACGTCGAGCTCCTCAATAGCCATGGTGTCTCCCAGCTGGGACCAATCCTGCTCTCGCCAACCAATCGGCATCGTGCACACAACTCACCTACACAACACAAAACCGTCCTAAGTCATCCACATGGACAATCAAAAACATCAAAAAAACATGTTTTATACCCATCAACCTTGCCTCCATGGCGCAGTTTTTTCACCTATAGGCGCGCACACATGCACGCCTGTACACCCCACAGGCGCTCACATGTGCGCACCTATTCACTAGACAGGCACGCATGAGTGCGCACCTATTTACGACACAGGCGTGCTCTCAGGCGCACCTATTCACCATACAGGCGTGCACAGATGCACTTTTGTTCAACCGACAGGCACGCACATGTGCGCACCTGTTCAACCAACAGGCGCACCCATCATGCATGCCCTTAATCCCCTTAACCATGCTCCCATGCACATCTATCCGGTGGACAGGAGACCACGTGTGCACGCCTATTACCGGATCGCCTGCGCATGTGGGGCCCATACCCCCTAAACACCTCTATACTACCCTCTATACAGCCCCTGCCCAAAAAATGAAATCCTAATTCTATGCAAGATGATCAAATCACTAACCTGATGCTTGCGGGTCCTCAATCAGATGCCTCGTCCTCCCTGAATCTCACAATCTCCTTTGAATGCTTCTCGTCCAATCACTATAGTAGCAAGTACAAATGAGGTGGCAATGTGGGCCCTACAACTATATATAGGCCTTTTTGCCAAACTTCCACTCACCATTCTGGGAGCCCACGGTGTCCATTTCTTGATCCATCTTCAGCCATGGGATCAACATCCCATCATCTACATCACAATAGTCCCTGGGCCTCTTTTCATCATGAACCCCTGGGGCACCATTTTTCATACCCTGATCAGGTACGCATGCACATATTCACGCTTATCAAATACATGCTCATATCTTCGATTCTCTTCTGATATTGTTCACGTCGGGTATTTGGTTTTCATGTGTGCAGGTACTTGATCATCATACATCGACACAACCCCTTCAGGTATATACTCAACACTGCCATGTAGTCTTTACCTCTGTATCGCACTTACATTTCCAGTCACACCCTCTGACATTTGCCTCTAGGATCCCCATTCTCAGCTTTGCAGTACCCACACCTCCATTTGCATCTTCGGTACTGTCACCCGGTAGCATTCTTACCCACATGAGTTGTCCCATGCATAGCACCATTTGACACTTCTGACACTCATGCTGTTTTTCAAAACCCTTTAGGGATGGGAGTCCTGATAGTCTTACATCATGTCGTGAATCAACCACATACTCCTCCTCATTTTTGCTAGCTTTCCCAACGGACTCCCAGATTATCTCTCCATAGTTCTATGGTCGGGCTGCACCTCCGCAGTAGCATAAACCCTCCATTTCATCCACAATCCGTCTACCCATCTGCAAATCTCCCTTCATTTCACCTACCTCATACAGAAACCCACCCATGGGGCCCCCACCCGTCATCATTTTTCCAAGCAAATTATGCCCTACCCGGGCCCACCATATCACACTAGGGCACTCATTTCTGTATTTGTACACTTCCCCCCAATTATTCATTATTTATTGTACAAACGCCTTTATTTTCAATCATTACATTACCTTTTTGTCATCACCTTTGGCGACCTGCTTCCTTTTTTTGGCCAACCGCAACCCATGTCACCCTTGGTTGGAGCACTACTTATCATCCACCCTTTCCGGCATCGTCCATATATTCAGAGTATCCCACAGGCCACTTACCTATACCCTCTGAATTTGTTCACCTTGTCCCACCTTTGGCACAACTTCTCCCCGGTCTTGTCATCCCCCTGACACTTGACCTCGTTGAATGGTTGCGGCCACTTTGTATCTCACATATCCTTCAACCAAGGGTAGTCTTGAGTCTTCCTCCATCTTGACTTCGTCCATAAACCTCCTCCAATTCCTAACTTCACCTGGTATATTTCATGAATCCATCTGCTTCTGGGAGTCGCGTCCCCCTTTGTTTGTCGACATCAACATAGTTTTCCAGAAGGGCGACAATATCTTGATTCTCATTACCCACCCAATGAGAGATCTTGGACGACATAGGGTGAAACACAATTTCTCCTTGCTGTCGTTGACCCCCATAACATTCGATGTCAACACTTTCTCACGTTACGGTGGGTCTTACTTTGCAACTATTGCAGTTAGTTCTTTCATTTGCTTAAGACCTCTGAACTTGGTTGGGCTATCAATGCCTGCATAATCAATGATGCTTATTATCGTGATCACTGCCTACTATTCAGAGAATGTTCATCTATAGAATTGTCTTCTACCTTTATTACGACCGCCCCCGAGGGCGCTGCAGTCATCTACACCAACACTTCATTCATCTTTTTTGAGTTACATGACATGAGCATGGGGCATGCCCACCTCGTTTGTACACAACTTTCTTTTTTACACACCTCATGGAAGGTTGGGTTCTACCGGTTCCTTTTTCCCTCCAACGGATCACTCTAGATGATCCCACTATTTCTCTCTCTTACAACAACAGTCTCAGTGGAAGAAACATTGATGGATTTCAGCTATACGTATGCTCCTAACCTCATCCATCAGGGGGCATCTGTTATCACTGAAATTTCGTTCGCACATGGTTACAAGAACTCAGCATCGTCAAATAGTGATGAAGTCATCCATGGACCTGAATTAACACCAAATAATTCATAAAAGGGTAAAAAACTATACAAAGTAGTGAAAAATTGAAGGGTGTTATGCAGACATTGGGCGCGCGCGCACATGCGCGGAACATGAACGCAAAATTCACGCACATGCGCGACTGTTATCGCAAAAAATCTCGCACCTGCTAAACAATGCATTTATGAGAGTGGTCGGCCTCCCACCCACTTATGGTTCAGCTCCCAAGCCGATTTGACCCTCAAATCTGGACCAGATTCGACTGGATGGCTGGTCAAAGACCTAGAAATGCCCTAATTAGCCTCTTTTCACACTACAAACTGGTTGAACAATAGCTCGAAGGAATGCTATAAAAAGGCCATGGATGCACTTCATTTTTCAAGGAATTCAAAGTAATGTTATGCTACCACTATTCTCTTGGGGACTCCATCCTTGTCAAGAGCATATTTGCACCATTGCATTGGGCAATCCATCTCACCCATTGAGTGGATTTGTAAAGAGTTCTTTCATCATTTTCCATTTTTCTTTGTTGTAAGAAGAGCTATCTAGTGGGGGTCCAAGAGCCCTCCCTTGGAGGAAGAAGGGACTCATAGTCCCCTTTCTTCTTGGTGTATTGTTTCACTAATAGATCAGCCTCAACATTGGTGACATGGGTCTTATGGTTCTTTTTGTTTCTATGTCCCTATGCACATGAATTTAGTTGTTATTGCATTTGTTAGTTTAATTCTTAATTGTTGTTTTTATTTCTTTCCCTAACTCTTTTCCTTGCAGTTGTCCTGCTCAGCAGACCCAACTGAGCTTGCAAGCACCTCTATTTTTCTCACTAAGGTGACAGAAGACGTGCAACAGGGGGTGTTGTTGTTGTTGTTGAAGATGGCCTTGGAGAGCATGCTAAAAAAAACTCTTTTCACACAAGAAAAAAATTTCGCTCCAGATCTGACTGTAATGGTCGTATCTTGGGCAAACAGAAACCTTTTCGAGTGAAACGAAAAGTGTTCCTGAATGAAATGAGTTCTCCAGACACAATGGAACAGTCCTCATAGTCTAAAAATGTATGTAAATGACAAAAAATGGATATGAGGCAACTCATATTCTCGATCTCGATCTACAACAGGACCGGGTCTTCAAATAGGCTCTGATACCATGTTCGACAACACATGTATTCCAACAGAGGACGAACACCTTCAGTAACCACTCACATAACCAGATCAAATATCAACACACCGATGTTTTCATGTGGTAAAATCCCTACCGGAAAACATCCACGACCCTAGCCAATGTGGCCACTTGGAGCAGTTTATTAATGAGAAGAAAAATATTGCAGAGAGATTTTACAAGAGAGTTTCTCATAATCGATCATTGACAAATGAACCTCCATGATCTTTAAATAGATATCATGGACCAATTGGGTGTCAAGCCATGTATCAATGGTCGTTAATATCGAGGAGAGTATGAACCGTCGTATCACTCTATGTCGGGAACATATCGAGACCATCAGATTTCCTAACTACAAATGCATACTAAAGAAACACACTAGAAAACACACTTTTACCTAACGACACAATAGAAAAAGTAGATCTTAACTAACTCCTAAGTGTCTAAATATCCTAACAATATGCTTGAGGTTGATATCTAGGATGTGTACTTCTTGAAGGGGCTCTCAAGGAGGGGAGAACCCATCATTTATCTGGACATCAATCCACACCATTTCCAATAGATACATATGTTTCTCAGTATTGTGTGTCGGGATCTAGATTAGTAGGTGTTATAGAAATATTTGCCTCACCCTATGGAATCTTGAACATAGGGCCTTTTACCATTTCCCTATGCAGACTTTTCATCCCTTTTTGCAAATCCCTGAGCTAAAAATACCCTTTTTTTCCACATATACACACCTTGCCTACTATACAACATGAGTATATGCAGATTGCACCACTACAACCCACGTACATCGAGATTTGAGCCCAAAAATGAAAAATGGTGTCGAGTTTCCATGTCACGACAAGAGATCAATGATCCTTGGCCTTCCATATATTAGAAATGTTTCGACTCGGCCCTTTAGTTCCATTTGAAGGCTAGAAATAGGCCAATTCCGAGCTATGGAAAAGAGAAGAAAGAATTCAACTTTGAGAGAACAATTACTATGGAGAAATTGTTCACTTCACATTGAGTCTGCATCCCTTTGTCCTTTAAGTCCGAACACAGAGTTCAATCCCCAAGATCTTCCCTTATTGATTGAGAACTTCATTGTCTCTCTTCTATGATCTTACCTTTGGTGGAGGATTGAAGTGTTCGAGGCTCAAATCGAAGGAACTTAGTTTATCGGATCCAAACCATGCTGACATGGAAGTCTGTAACTTTTTCACTTATGTTGATCATATATTAATAGAGATACTATTTTCCCATCCAATTGATATCTTGCAAATATTTGAATTATTATTCCATGGGTGTATTTGTTATGTATATTAATGGATTATGCTATTGAATGTGCTAACATCATATATTATTGCCATATGCTTGCTTTGCTTGGTTGTTGAGGACTATTTGTAGGTATATTGCTTTGGGTCAAGTGCTCAATGATGGACTTCATCGAACATCTGGACGAGGTAGGCCCTTTATCTTTTCTTGTTATCATATTTGTTTATATAGCATACTTGATAATAGAGTTGATTTTTGCATTCATTTCCATTTGTTGTGGTTTGCCTCTAACCATAGAGAGATTTTCCTTGTAACAAAATTGGCGACCATACTAGGGATTGAATCTTCTTTCATGGGGTTTGGATTTTTTTTCTCCTTAGATTGCTCTTGTTGCTATTGCGTTTCTTGTCCTATCATTGCTTGACAACCTCTGTTCACTCTAGGTCTGAGTCTTTCAGCCTTCTCCTTTTCCTAGTTGTGTTTTTGAAACATACACACAGGTTTTTGCTTTACAGTCATGTATATACACATGTTGTCCTTCTGCAAGATGCATACATACGCGTTGTTTCCTTGAACAATCACATACATCAACCTTTTTTGCTTGTTTGCTGGGTTTTGTGGTTGTTGGGTAGGTTTTGATGATTGATGAGTCTTATTGGGTCTCTGTAGTGACTGTTAAGTGTCTGTGGGATGACATGAAACCTGTCTTTGGTTGAATTTTTGGGTGGAGTCCTTCTCGTCATATTTTCATTTTGATTGTCATTGTACATTGGGCTGGATGTTTTTCTCCTTGGTATCCTACTTGAGTTGTCTCTTCCTATGCATAGTAGAGTCTTTATATATCAAGTTGTTGTTCAGTCCATGAATTTTCATTTTCCTTATATTGAAAATACAAAAATATTAGGCATTTTGCATTGATGGGCATTTTGATCTTTTGAGTCTTTGTCATTTAGCTTAGTGCATGTAAAGAAAGATTGCATTTTTATTCAGAATTGCAGAGTTGAAATTGAAAATTGTATTGTTTTAAGAAGCATATAATTCATTGAAAATTGTATTGTTTTAAGAAGCATATAATTCATTGAAAATTGTATTGTTTTAAGAAGCATATAATTCATTGAAAATTGAAGTTAGAACTTTGCATTGTATTCATATTTACTTTACTTGCTGAGTCATAACATCATGAGTTTCACCACCGCACCTTTTTTAGTAAGCATGACCATTAAAATTTATGCGGTAATTTAAAATTGATTAGTAACAATTTTATTTTCTAGGGTGCACAAACTAGCTTAGGAGTTAGTGCCTTGGAATAGGATTTTGTGAGTAAAATTCTCCAAGGATATTAAATCGACACATGTGTCTGACGAAGGGAGTGGAAAAATCCATTGTATAATCGGTAATATCAGAAGGCTCCACTTACACCAGAGTTAATCATGAGTTCACACGAGGTTGGTTGAAGGGATATCCCCTCGATACCTTCTTAGCATCAAAGATATTTCTGGGGATCTATTGATATCTGGGGATCTTGCTAGTGCCCTTACCTCCGTGAGAGGTGGTAATTTCAAGGTTTCACACTTTTATACCCTACCCATAAGGTGGACCCGACTTATGACTGCTTGCCTATGCATCGGTTATACAGTGGTTGCTTAGTTTCTTGACTTAGGTGCCACATAGTTTACTTGCAGGGTTATTCTGCAGGTACTCTGGGTCAGATAAGGGTCGAAAAAAACACAACCTTTATGGAGGATTACCTCTCCAGGGGGATCTAACCTACTGGTTGTTAATCCCATGAGGGCCCTTATAACTGATTATGTTACCTCCTATCTTTAGTAGGGAGTCTCAGACCCCTCTTGGGCAAGACATACCTTCTTTAGGGAGGGAGGCCCCTTTCAACCACTTTATCCTGTTTGTGTGCATATTGGTTGTTTGATTATTTTTGGTGTGCTATTTGATTATTAGTTGGCCTTAGGATTTTTTACTGATTTTTTATTATCATGGATAGTGGAGCTCCTTTGGATTCCTCATTTACTGCTACCCCCCCATGATGTTCACTCATTTCATGGGGACGAATTCATCTGATTTTCATAATGGTATGTAGAATTATGACACTCAGTCCATGCCTTGGGTCTCTAATCATTTTCTTGTTGATATGTCAAATGTTCCTTCACCTTTCCATCCTCTCCTTGCCCCACTTATATGAATCCTAAGATTGGATCTGGGGGCACCATGGCCCCAGCGTGTACATATTCATTTGATATGAGTCATGGCCCTCTTAATATGCCTATACTTACATCTAGGGGCACAATGGATCCTCTATATGTGTCTTTGTTTGAGAAGAGTCCTATCCATCAACCATCTCTCAATGTAGGGAGTTGGAACCTCCCCTCTTACAGATCCATTCCTAGTCATGTTTTTTTTAGGAGCCAGTACTCAAATGGGTGATTATTCTACTTATTACACCCCATCTGTGTATCCTTCATCCTCCATGTTGATTCCTATGGCGGGTCCACATATATGCTTGAGTCTTTCATACAGAGGGAATCAATTTTATGGTTTAGCCTACCCTCTTCAAGGAAATCCTTCACATGGGGGAAACATATATCCTCACTTGAATAATCCTTATCATACTTTTGTCTCTTCACATACATCTGCTTTAATGATGATTATTGTACAAACCTCTATGGATCAATTAAGTAGAGGATACTGCCTTTTTGGATAGGGACAGGGTGTAAACCAAGATCCTTGTTGTCTTACAATGTTTCAAGGCCAATATTTCCCTGGACCTTGGTATCAAATGCCACAACCCACCACCACTAGTCTAGTCACTTCCAGTCATACTGGACCTCCATCGCCAACCTATTCCAGTCATGTTGGAGACCTGCAACCAGCCACTGCTAGTCATGTTAGGGGAATCACTATATTCACCATGAGTCATATCGATGCCATATATCCAACCTATGTGCATCATGTGGGAGATGACTCTCTCACCTCTGCCAATCACGTTGAGAGCATGTCACCAACCATTGTGAATTATGTTGGGGGCATTGAGAAGCCTCGACGTCTCAGACGTAATCCTAATTTCCTTTGTAGGAATTGTAAAGGAAATCACCTTACTCATTTGTGTCCAGTTACTTCTAGGATACCAAGAGCGTGGGGCTCACCTAAGGGCCCTTTGGATTCTGAGGCGTCTATGGTTTCCCCACATCCTATTTCTCCATTGATTGACATGACAGTCATGTCGATGCAATCCTCTCCTGAACACACCCCCATTGTTGAGGGTTATGTGTCTCATATCCTCATTATCACACATCCTATTCAACCTAGAGTTCAATAAGTGGTCGTACCAGTGCAATCTCTAGTCAATCCAACTCTCCTATTGGAGAGTGATGCATCCCTCAACCATGTCATCAACATTCCTGATACCACTTCTTCTAAACAAGAGAGAGTTTTACTCTCCTCGAGTACTCTCCCTTAAATTCCTAGAGAAGTTCCCTTCAATTGGGATGGTCTTGTGGGTATCCAATTCCTCTCCCTATGTCCTTTCCCATAAGAGACATTATCCAATATATCACGGAGACAATAACCTCCACTATCACTTTATCCTCCTCGACTTGGAGAGCTTTGGGTTTTACCAATTGTGAAGTCTCCATTTTGACACTTATAATGCCCTATATTACCCCCTATATGAGCCTATTTTACCTATTCCATGTGTATCTAATTGACTATTTCCTCCGTAAATACACCCGATGACCTTGTTCACGTGCATAAGAGGTAACTTATGATTAAAGCATGATTTATTTAGTTTTATTGAGTTAATTTGATTAAATGCTTGATTATGTATGATCCTAATCACTTGGACTCTTAAGCAACATGATCCGGTACCCAGTCTATTCCAGTACCAAGGCTCCACCTATTCTGGTACCAGCTTATGTTAATCCAGTACTAGACATAATTCAAAATTTTGGAATGTTTCTAGAAGAAAATCAGGCTCATGGGTTCTGTCCAGAACATTTTTTTCATGAGGACACATGAGTCATAATTCACCCAGCTCGCACATGTGGACCTCCAGCTCAGGGGAAATTATTCTGCCAAAATTATAAAAAAAACTCAAACTGCCAACTTGCGCCTTGATTTCCATGCATATGGTATCAGATCTAGAAATTCTAATACACGGGTTTTGTCTAGAATATGACAAATTGAGTAAGACGTGGGCTGTTTTTCAAAATTGGAATTGGTTTGGGAGATATGGGTGGGGGACTAACTTGAATCTACCCAAATTGTTAAAAAACATAGATTTTTGGGATTTATCCTAAAATTGTAAAAATTGTTTTCTTAGTTTGGGGATTTGGTTTCATCCATTACTCCATGGATTTTATGTATAAATAAGACCTCATAGGTATGAGTAGGGAGGAATTATAATGATGTAAGAATGGTTCTTCAAGGAGAATTGTTATGATGTAGAATGGATTCATGAAAAGACTCTTTTTGTAAGCTTACTTGTTGGAGATTAATGCAAGATTGAATTCAGTGATTTTGTCTCTCTTAGAAGTTAACATCTGGTGATCTAAAAGCTTCCATGTTGGCATCAATAAGGGCCACCGATCTAGCTTGGTAATATTATTGTAAATTGTTAGTGTAGATTTTCATTTCATGTATTTGTTATTTTGATTTCATGATATTTTGTTTGATTTCACTATTTGAATTCGTTGCAAAGTGTGGTAATGCAGGAATGGTTGGATCTCCATATTTCACCATACATGATCTTTAATGGAGAATCCCACTTGTTAGTTTAGTTTCTCCATGAGATATATCTTAATTTCATCTTTTCATTTCATGAGCCTCTAATGAAAAAATTTGTCACCTAAGAAAGAACCTTTCGATTCAATGTTTGCTTGAGAAGCTTTGTTATTAGTTTTCTCTTCTAAGTTTGGAGTGGTATTGCTGAAGTCTGCCCAAATTTTCTTGCTAGTTGTTGTTAAGAGTAGTAGCTACATATAACTAATTCAGAGTCCATATTTCCACTTCATGAGCTTGTAAATGGACAAGGCATTATCTGAGCAAAATCTTTTGAGTGCATGATTGCAAGTTTTGCTTTCTAATTTATGAATTGTGTGAAGAGTGTTATCTTTGAAGTGTGAAAACAGAGTATTGGTTTTTATATGGTTTTCTTGATTGAACCATACTCATCATACATAGGAACCTATCTGTTATCGGCACATATAGTGCATCAACTCTTTTGATTACGAATCCCGGTTGATAATTTATGTTTGGTAATATATTATGCAAATAATTGCACCAACATTTTGGTGTCGTTGCCGGGGAGTTGTAAACGGTAATAGGTAGTATTAGAATCAGATTTATTTAATGGTTTTGGATTGGTTTTATGGATGACCTATCAATTTTGGTGTGTTTTTCTTTTGCAAATAGTTTTAAAATTTAGATCTTTAGTGATAAATCATGTTTGGGGTGCTGTAAGAACCCCCCAAGTACTAATCTGTGTTGCGAAACAGGTATCATCAACCAGCTAGAGTAATTCAAGGATGATCAAGAGCTTGAAGAATGTTCCTCCAAGAACTTTCTCACATTATGGCAACAACTGGGATATCTGCCTCTCAGGAAGAGCATATCTTCGTAGCAGTCAAGAATCTAGTTGTCTCTCCACATGAAGAGTTAGAAGTCCTGTCGGATTCCTCTTGTCAATTTGTTGAAGGGAATAAAGAATCATGGATAGAATTCAATGGAGAGAAACCAGTGGAACCTGAGAT
This sequence comes from Picea engelmannii, assembly GCA_009831015.1. Lineage (NCBI taxonomy): Eukaryota > Viridiplantae > Streptophyta > Pinopsida > Pinales > Pinaceae > Picea > Picea engelmannii. Next base: position 426,324 of record ML793580.1, read on the forward strand.
TGAGGAATCTTTGTCATGCCTCTCAGCAGATCCTGTATGTACTCCAAAGACCAATCATATTGAAGAGGAAAATCTACATTGCATGGTAGAGGAGGACATTCGGTGTGACCTAAACAAAGAAGAGAAACAAGAATATAGTGATCCTATTGAAATATGGTTTCAATTAGTTATTAGGTCACACCACTCTTTTATTTATTGCTTGATCTCATCATCAAAGCARWTGGTCCTTCATACTCTRGTATSCATTAAAATTTATCTTTTAAACCTGAGTATGGATATWTTTCTAACYMTRTTAYGCACATGGCTTCACTRGAAGTATTCYTATACTTKAAGGACATTTTCTTTTGTTCAATTAGAKTAGGATAKGTAAATAAATAAATAAATGTTKCACATAAGTACAATGCAACCTATCTTTCATACTTTTCATAAATGGGAATGTCAAAAGCTAATAAAGCAATCAGTTTAAGATCTTTTGTTCCTATAGTAGATTTCTTTCTAAAAGTTATGATGATTTTGTTTGGAATTTTATGAGAAGGGAATCTCTTCATCCTCCGAATGCACACATAATAATGGAAGGGTTTCAAAATAGGAAAAGGCATCCTTGTCAACGGAAGATAACACTTAAGGGAGTGCTTCATGACCTATTTCTTCAAAATTCTTCTTTTTCCTTAAAGTTGTTAAAAATGATGCATTCATGCTTTATATTTACCTATCTATTTTAAGACCGCTATTTCATAAGGATGATCGATTAAGTGATATTTTAATAATAGTTGAAATTGAATGTTAATTCCAAACTATTTTATTCATAGCTAATAATTCAACTTTTGACATTTTCCCCTAAATTTTCTGTTTTTAAGCATGAATAAAAATCTAGTTTTAATTAGTTCTATTGATTTGTTTTTAGCAGATGTTCACAACTCTCCGAGAAGCCCTTTTTAGCATCTCACATTGTTTGCATGAGGGCATGCAAAACCTTATGCATGGGGGAGTGGTTTCTGAAACCTTCATATTCTTTTGCAAATCAACATGTTCAGTGTTGGGATTTGATAGTCATTTCCAGAATTCCGGTACCATTCTATTTTGGTATTGCAGAATTGCATTCATCTGGTACTGCAAACAATGTTTAACCTTGCATTCATCTGTTACTGTGGGAGGAGGTCTACGCTATTTCAGTACTGAACCACAACTCTGCACTATTCTGGTACTAATGGTCATTTCTGTGCTCATCCGGTACCAAAGGAGAAAGTATGCGTTCATACGGTACTGAACAACATTCATGTGCTCATCCGGTACTGTGCTCATCTGGTATTGATGGTCACCTGTGTGATCATATGGTACCAAAGGAGGAGGTCTGCACTATTCCGGTATTGAACCACAACTCTGCATTATTCCGGTACTGAAGCACAACCCTGCGTCCATCCAATACTCAAGTGATCCGGTACTGGTAATGAGGTGTTGGTAGCCCTTATCCTATATTCAAAGTTTTTGATGCTCGATTTAAATGCTTCAAGTAATAGGATATATAAACTCAAAATTTTTCGTTTTACTAAAAGAAATTAGACTAATTATGCAATAAACATATGGTTACTCTCAATTATTGCACGCTCCCTACCATGAAATTTTGCAAGACCTCGTATACATCTCCTCGTATATTATCACTGAATTCCTTGGTGAAGTGGTTGTCGTCATGAATGAGAAAAAATCATCCATCATGCCACTCTGTTCCAATAGTATCTGTTCCGGTATTGCAGAAACCTACTCCATTACTTATTTGGTATTGATGCCAAAGTGATATGATCTTTGTCATGTGCTTAACATTGTTTTCACTTCAGGTAATTAGAGGTATGGACTAATATCTTCATGTTATTTCTATCAAGGATCATTTAAGTCTTGTGTTGAATTGTTTTTACTCTCATGTACATCTTCCTCGTACATTTCTACACTCAACCCTAAATGAATCATCCTTGCTATCCTTTAAGAAGATATTTTCACATTTATCTCTATATGATAATGGGTGCACTTGTCTTATTACCTCATCATTTTGAAGAAGTGATTGCTAATTTAGATATCCATTGAAAAGTGGTGACACCATTATGTCTAATACTAACCTAGTTGATTCAAACAAGTTTTTATCCAAGTTTATCTTTGAAGGTATTGATGAAAACCTCATGTGGTGGACCGCCCTTGCAAAACCACAATGAACTTTCATGAGAACCCTAATAGGATTAACTAGAGGGACCTCTTAGTCATTATCCAAGACGTTACATTATACATTGAATAACTGAGATTTAAGTTGAATGTGGATGATGTCACCCTTGGGATAATTGCAAATAATTAATTATGTGCCTAATAAATTTAAAACACTCTCGTACCACCTGCCTTCCTTATACTCTAAAAATGTCAATGAGCAGTATACATAATTCTAAATATTTTGAGTAATATAACAAAAATGAAGTATCAGGAAGTACAAGTAAACCCGTCGGGGTACTGAACAAGCCTACTAGCAATGAGGCCATGCTTGTATGGTACTAAGGTAAACCTGCCAGGGTACTGAACAGGCCTGCTGGTAGCGGGGCTATGCCGGGTAAAGGGAGTTGAAAAACATAAATTAGCACACTTAAAATTGAACATAAACCCTTGGGTATCATTTTGAAACAATCATTATCAAATCAAGGCTAGGAGATGACCTTTATATCTCTCGGATGATGTTCTTAATAACCTTAAAGTATCCACTTTAGAGTTCTATCTTTAAAAAATATGTTTTCACGAGCAGTGGGACCCTCATTATGTATAATTCACCTTACCTAAGCAAGAAGAGCTTCATCTCTAAAAACTTGGATCAGAAACGAGTTAATCATCTTGGGATGTATTCCTTTATGTGTTCCTCTCTTCAAATGATATCTAAAATATGCTTATATCACTTTTGTTTTAAAG